>JAVQJD010101104.1:0-26647 GCA_036023655.1 Nannoperca australis
ATGCAGCGATGGAGGTGCTGGTGTTCTGTCAAAAACACACGTTTTACCTCTGTTGACATGGATAGCAGACGGGAAAAAAACGACTCTTCTTTACTCATCAAAATGTAATTACATATGCATGCATAACAATTCATATCAGATATGCTAATCAGTTCAGCATAATCCTCTGAGCTGCAAATTATATTTATTTAATTATAGCGACTATGTGGATCTTTCCTTTGTGTGCAATTTCTTTCTAGTATATGGGCATGCATGGGTATATATTGTCTAAATTAACATGATGATTTTTAAGTTCCTCCGTGGTTCAGAAAGAAGAAAGTAAATCTCAAAACCATCTGTTTACAGAAAATGTATTAATAATTGTAAAACAATGAGATTTCCAAATTTCAAGCAGTCAACAACCGGTGTCTTTTTAATGTAAAAGGAAAGTTCCCCATCTACAAAACAATCATGATAATCAGAATCAAATAAACTGAGATTTTTAGACACATTTCAATGCCCTCCAACTCTCCTCCCTGCTTTTTGCCCATTGCAACGAGTGACACAAGGACAAGCGCAAATAATTGTGGCGCCTGGAAAGCTGGAAAATGTAAACAGTTCATTAGATGGGAAATAAAAGGCGTAAAAATACCCAGGGGCAGAGTGTAATGAGGGGCCCTGAAGTTCCTCTGCAGACGCTTTTCCCTCGACTTTCCCAAGCTTTTCCTTTTTCGCCCTGCACACACGGCTGGTGGCATAGCATGAAGAGTAATTAATCATATTCAATTTACAACACTATGTTCCATTACAGGCTGTTTCACCAGTAGGAGAGCGGCTGGGCATTTCCAAATTTAGACCTAATAACCCTCATGTCCAGCTCCATGTGCTTGTCTGAAACTGGCATTTAACCTTTTACTTTCCTGACTGTCGGAGCTGCTCTATGAACGTGGAAACATAGCAACGCCACCTTTTTAAAAATAACTTTCAGGTTGGCACCCAAATACACAATTTTAACTATTTAGTTTAATAGCTTCTAAAAACAGAAAAAATACAAAAGTCTCAAGTCAGCAATGAAATGACAATAAAGTGGGGTAATAAAATGTCTCTATATGTTCACAAGAATGTGTGCTAAACTCAAAAGGTTATCTATATTACTTCCTTTCCTCCCCCTGCTGTGATATTTTCCCAGGTGATGTGTGGACCAGTGCCAGCAGGTCTCACTGTGGTACCCCACCACCACCACCTCAAGTGGGGGCAGAGGTTGACTGATGCGGCATGGCGTTAAAAGGAAGAGGAGACCTTTAAGCAGGCACAAGTATCACAACAGCATCTTAAATAATGCATCTCTGCTTGGCAGGGGTTTAACACACACACACACACACACACAAACACACAGTGCACAAAGGAGAAAACACACAAATTGTTGTCTAGCGTCTTCTTCCCTCCTTTAACACTTTAACACAAACAAATGAAACAAATCAGGAAAGGTTGTTCAATTAAGAAAGTGCTCTTTTTAATGTATTTGAGAAATTATCAGACAAAGGCAAGTAGCTACAATTAAGATTGTCACAGGAGGGTGTCATTTGTTCCTTTGTTTCACTAGGGTCTTTGGTGCCATCGAATCCTCCACTTCTGACTGTTGTGTGTTTGTGCGGGTGCATTCGCGTGCACAAGGGCTATTGTGTGAACGACAGAGGCTTCTACAAGCCTTCGCATCCTGGGGAAACCTCCTTTAGTGAACGTACGCGTGCAACATATGTGAACAGTAGCCCGGTGTGTTTTCTCTCCCCTAATAGAAGTGCAACAGTGGTAGAGAAGCCGGAGCCTTAGATAACAGCATGGGGCCTCTCATTAGCTCACAGGTTGGTGCTTTGGTGGCTTCTCCGCACACGGCATTGTGTTCCACTTCCATGAAAAACCCGAAGGAGTCTCAGAGAAGCAGTTGTTGAAAACGCAAATAAAGGTGAATGATCAACCGAGGCATGGTTATAAATGAGCCTGCGACGTATCTAAAAAGGAATGAGGTGAGAAGACTTTGTTTTAGGGTGACGGAGCGCATCAATTTCAAAAAGACCTTATCTTATGTCACACAAAAAAAACCTGACGCGGTCAGAGACAACTGTGAAAAGATTTCATCTTCATTAGTTAAATTCAATTAAAAAATATATTTCCATTTTAAAATTGATACACTGGTCAAACTGGTCTTTTTTTATTATTAGACCACACAAGTAAACTGGATTTTATCTCTGGAGGAAAGTACCTTTTCCTTTGCTGGTGAAAGAGTATATTATTATGATAGGGGCCTTTCATGCTGGTACCTCTGTGATACCGGTGGTGTATTTCCCTGTCAAAGTCATTTCTATTGCTAAGTACAGCTGAGATCAGTCAATAAGCCTAACGACTGTACCCACAAAGCAAGAGGCCGAGAGGCGGCAAGAGAAGGGGGGGGGGGGCTGCAAGTGAACTCCAAACAAAAGAGCAAATTTGAGGAGGGCTTTGATTGAAGAAGCGCCATATACTTTTTGAAGGCTGAGGGATCATCTCTCAATGGTTATTTCTTTAAGGCATGAGGGCCCGATTAAACCCAATATTAAAATATGGAGGCGCTTCTAATGAAAAATCAAAGGCCCTGTTTCCCCTCCCACACCCCCATCCTTCCATCTCTCTTTCCCTCCTTCTCTAATGTTCTGTCAGGTTTTCTCCCTTAGCCTGTGGTTGTGTAGGAGGGGACAGAAAGAAAGTGGGGAAAAAAAGAAAGAAAGAAGAAGGTGAAAGAAGGAAATAGAGAAAATGGGGAAAGAGGGAGGGTTATAGAGATGAGGGACCTAGGTGCTGGTGGTGCAAAACAGACACAGACAGCATTGGTTGGAGGAATAAATCAATAGAGCAGAGCCGTCGGGGAGGCGGGCAGCCAGGGCAAGGAGAGAGGAGAGGAGAGGGGGAACCAGCACAGGGGCTCGGGCTCCGATCACAACGCTGGCTTCTGGCGTGCAGTGGGGAATAAAGTGGGCCTCCCCGGGTCAGCACCAGAGAAAAAGGTGAGATTAGAGGAAAGTGGAGGAGGGATTTTCACAGAGTGGAGGTGGGAGGGGTGGGAGAGGTGGGTGTTGGAGGATGACGAGGAGAGAAAAAGTGTGTGTAGAGGAAAGGGGGGGTGTTAGGAGATGTGCAATGCAGGATACCTGGCAAGCCAGGGACCAACCGGCCCATTAGCCTGTGGCTACCTACATATGGTTCACTGAACCCTCTGCTGAGAAGAGCTCCTCTCCTATCAGTCTTCCCATCTTTTTTAAAGAAAGAAATACCTTCACTTTTAACCCTTTCTCTGCTTTGGAAAGAGGTTCACTCCTGACCTCGATTTATGATTCATTTTTGTTTGATTTCTATTCTTGGAGTGTTATCTAAAATTGAAAACTGTAATAAAAAAAAAAAAACCTAGACACAAAGGGAGAGAAGTCGGGCCTGCTGAGCATGTGCGTGTGAGCGTCCGTCAGTGGACATGCACAGAAGACTATCTCCTTCAGTGCTTTGCCTTTTCTTGTAATGTGACCATTGTTGGTGCTGAATAGCTTGCTCATTAGCATAAGAATACAGCAGCACATATAGGGACTTAGCCAGATCATTATCTCTATATATTTATGTATACTTTGTTATTTCACTAGCCAGAACACATTCAAATGCTGATGAGGCCAGTAAGGCCCCCCTCCAAAGCCCTTCCAACATGTGCCCTCCTGAACTTCCCAATACACTTACCAGTTTCCTGGGAGTCTGCTGGTTTTGTACTGGAATTTACAGGAGTGGTTTAAAAATTCTGAGAAGTAGCTAACGGAAGGCTAGAGAGAAGACTTAGTTATACCTCTTAAGCAGTTTTTTTATTTTTAAAGTACACCCAGTAATAAACAGTGGCGTGAAAAACAATCATCTTTAAAAGAAAAAGTATCAGGAAATGTAAAAAGAACCACTGCAAAGTAAAAATGACATAAATAACATCAGTGTAATGAGCAATTAGAGACTTGGAGAATATTTTTTTAAATAGCCAACTTTCTCCTACTGAGAATTCTCAGTACAAGCACTTAAAGCAAAAAACGTGTTATGTGAAACATCATTTCGGAATAAAAAGATGTACAAAGACAAAAATCTACACAAAGTTTGACAATGCATAACAAACAAGAGCTCTGTGGTGATGAGGGGAACAAAACTAAAGAGTTTAGTCTCACTGCAGGAGTAGGCTGATGCTCTAATGGTGGCCAACCTCTGGGATAATTGAAAAAAAGAAAAACAGACCCTTAATTCATCTTCCACAATGTAATTCTGATCAAGGCCACAGCCAGATTCCACTGCAGGCTTCAAAAACACCATAGAAAAGGCAAAATTGTTGGTCGCTGAGAGCAAAGACACTTTCCCTTTCTTTCTGGCACGCTCCCTCATTAGAAACACTTAGAATGAGAGGAAGAAACAGAGTTTAATTGTGTGTCTGCATGTGTGTGTGGGTTTGTGTGTGTGAAGGGGGTGTGATCTGGGGTTAAAACATTTGTAAACATGGAGCTTTAGCTATGAAGAAACACCAATAAAGATTCAATGTAAAGAGTTCTTCCTCTATTTACCCCTTTCCTCAGTCTCGCCTTCTCTGAGGCTTACTTATTAAAAAGCAAATGCCACAGCCTAAAATACAGAGGAAAAACACAGACCCAATGATTCATAATATATTTCATAAATACTTCATGAATCCCTTCACCATACTTAAGCCAGTCTGGCAAAAAAGAAAACATTGTCACCTATTCTAGTACCCGCTTGTCAGCACATCACTGGGGAGTGGGTGTCACATGTCACTTCTGGTTTACACTGCTGCGTGGGACAGGCTCGGTGCACGGAAATCGGGGGTAGGACAGAAAGAAGAACAGAAGAAAAAGTGAAGGGGAGGTGGAAAGGGGAGTAAAGAGAGGGAGGAGGGGAAGGAGGAGGAAGGGGGAGTTATCATATCATCGCCCCATGTCTTTATATTTTCCCCGTTATTATCTTTGGCCCCCACTCACTCCAGTCACTCAATCACACAAGCCCTGAGGACAGCGAGGGGACCTGGGAGGGCCTTCGCTTCATGGCAGACTCAGCCAGACAAGCGTCTGAAAGCTATACTGATCGCTGTCACTGTGTGTGGAAGTACGGCGACTTTAGAGGGGCCAGGAGAGATAAGCGAGAGAGGAAACGATTGCGTGGAAGGATAACGGCCGAATTTGCACACTGCCAAACAAAACCTGTGCTCCAGGCATAATGCAGATACCCCATCCATACAGACAAGTGTTAACATAAAGAGATGGAGAGGGAGTAGGGGGTGATCTGCTTACAAATTATAGCCTGTGTGGTTTCTGCAAGTTGACGACTGACAAGAACTCATCTTGTTAATGACGGTAAAAAACTCATATGGATGACAGTAAAACAAATGACCCCCAAATGTATTCACACTTCTCTGCCTGCGATACTCCTCTTAACACATCATATCTAGAGAATGGTTGGCAAACAGATTTCTGTGTGATCCTTTTGCACTTCTATTTCCTGTCTTCTAGTCATTATTAACAGTGCCAATACCTTATAAAATGTCTTTAAATTGTTAACATCTTAACACACTATTACAGTCAAATGATGGAATGATCACCCGTACTTTGCCAAAAAAAAGGGGCATTTTCACCCATCAATAAAACTTCCAATTGGAATCTAAATTATTACTAAAATGACTCTTTAATAATTATCCACTCAAGAATCAGACAAAACAACCTGCACCTTTCAGTGTGGCAGGTTAGATATCAGTGTCTCCGATAATTAAACACGACCCATCCATTTGTGTTGCACTCCAATTTTTCCAGCTAGTAAAATGTGAACATGGCTCTTCTGGGCAACACATCCTTTTGTCCTTATTGTGACACTGTCCTTCAACCCAGATTTGACCCACTGCTGCCATTACACCATCAAACCCATAAAAAAATGTTTTCAACATGAGTGACAAAAGGCTAATCCGCAAATGAATCCCATCTTCGTGTCCATAAAGAGGACATGGTAAAGCCTCCAATGCCACAAATCCACAAAGGGCTGGAGGAAGACATACTGTGCACAACAACTTCCAAATGAAAGACACGATTCATAAGCAGAGAAGACGATCTATTTGTTTACATCTTAAATCTGCACTTAGCTCGAAGGAAATATACAGGAAAAATCCCTGTCAATTGAGGGAGTCCTTTTAAAACTGGTTATAAGTGATTAGACTTTGGTGTCATTGATGGGTTGTTAAGCAACAAACCATGAAAAGAGTCAGTCTGCCTTTACTCCTCTGTATTTAATAAGAACACGTAAGCCAAGGCAACCTAAGGCGATTTAAAGTGTCTAACATCCAACTAATGTTGGTCTGTCATGTTGTCTGCCTGCAGGAGTCACCATAACGAGGACAGGGGGCAAACAACAAGAACCCTTCAAGATGGATTACAACAATGCTAATTTATCATCTCTACTAGCGTGGTTGGAATGTGGGAAGAACAGTCATCCTAAAATCTCCCATCAAAACCTAAATCTCAACATTATTATCAGCATCTGGTTTAAAAAAAAAAAAGACATTTATGATGCCAGAGCTTCTTAAGACAAATACACAACTTTCTGATAAATTACTTTGCAAACTCTTCTTTCCCCGTTTAGGCTGTTAATTGTAGCAAACATAATGAGTTTATGGCCACTATCAGCTAAAGTAGTATAGTCTCTACAACCTTGAATTGTCCATGACCATGACCACCAATTAAAAACATCAGCATTCATATAGTACATAAATGAAGAGCACCCTCATCTTCATCTGTCTGGCTTAGTTATATTTGGAGGGTGCTCTCAAAATACATACTTGGATATTAGTATGCTGTTAGTGAAGAATAAATAACAGTTTGCACACTAAACTCCAAGCTAGAACAGAAAGCATTCACATGGAGACAATACTCTATACTTTATATGGCTTTTCAAAAACCCTAGAAAAATGTTAATTCACTGGCAATGATGAACCGATCATGGACGACCCTCAGATGCACAGGCAACAAATAGCTTTGGGGTTTGGAACCAGCAAAACAGGCTTGTGGAAAACGTCTGGTAGCATTCTTACTGGCAAGTGAAACATGAACCTGATCTGTGTGTGTTCAAGTCAAGAGTCATTCATTAGCTCTTCTACAAGAAGTCAATTTATTCAGAGACCAAATAAAAATCAGGAGTTACAGTACGCTTTGGCCTCATCTGAGGTATGTTCACATCAGATTTTTACTTGTGTTCCAACATTTCCAAATTAAACCAATTCTCCCCATTTACAAGTTGTTCTCACAAATGTCCAATGTGCTAATTCATTAAATACAGCACTCAATGTTGCGCTAATTGAAAGCTAAATTTCAAGTTATCTCGAGAAGGTCACTGATGAGCACTTGTGAAACTGATACATAGAGATAAAAGAAAATCTGAAAAGAAAATATGGAATCCGTACCAAGAGCTTTTTCATTGCGTTCAGCTCGGTGTACCTGGTAAATAAAGTGTTCAATATTTCAAGGTTGGATGCCTCTTTGTAAATGCATGCATTATCTCCCTGGGTGGACACTAGAAGGCATTCCATCTAAAGCTTTTTATTAAAAGGAAGAGGCAGTCCACACATCATACTTGACCATGACTGTAACTCCAAACCATCCTCCAATAGACAATCAGACAGGAGGGAGATATAGCTGTGTTCCTATGACAGTTGGCCTAATGATTCAATACCAGGCAGGCAAGATTAACTATTGCAAGTTCCGTAATGGAATAAATGCAGCTAGGAAAATCATGCCATTATAATATCAAACCTTAGTGAATAGGCCTCTTTTGAAGGTGAGTATTGTACTCAAGGTGAATCGAATTTGAAGATATCACATATTCCACATCTTGTAATAACTTGCATTATGTACTGACATAACATATTTAAAAATCTCATACAAAGACTGGGTAATTATACATGTTTCAAAAGGAACACTGATGCTTGGCAGTGAATGACATCTTCATGGTCCTTGATGAAATGGTATCCACATAATATGATGAATCAACAAAAGCCCTCTATTCAGCCAATATTGGGGTTGATCTACCAAAATGTATCCTGCTACATTGTACCAAAGAATGACCAAGTGACACACATGCCATCAACAAAACTGCCTTGACCACCACCGGCACTGATTCTCACTTATTGTCATAAAGATGTGAAGTATTCAACAATAAAAACTTGTCAGAGCTTGAAATTTAATGACTATCAATTAACCTTTATCAGAGTCAAGGATCCGTGAATACAAAGCCTATCACATCACCTCCTTAAAGACAACTTAAGACACACCTAATGTCAGAAAGATTAATTAGGAGAGGAGATGGAGGAGTTACAGTATGACATGTTTATCATTTCAAAAAGACATTATACTTAATTAACTTTCAGAGCATGGCTGGGCAGAGACAAACTAAAGAAAATATATAAAGTTGGAAGCCAGAGTACTACGAGGAACTTTGTATTAAATGGGCTTTTACCAAAAGGACATTTTTGGTTACATTATATTAAATCTCTATAACAAAGCATAAAGGGTGAGGTCAGTCACAGAAATAAGTGGAAAGATTTATCATAGCAAGTCTACTCATACATCAGAAAGGCAAAGTAATTGGTAAATGTTCCCAATATTGTCCTTGTCATGTACCTTAAGCAGAAGAAAATTCTTAGAGCAATAGCGCCATCTGCTGCAAAAGGATTTCAACAACCACGCCGAACTAGCGCAAGTGGGAGTCATACTGATGCCTCACAGTCAAAGCAACACACTAAGTTATTTGTGAAACACAATTAAGTGACACTGCAGATTTGAAGGTATAGAAAGAAATAATGCAGATCTAATGATCAACTTTAAGTGCTCTAAACTAAGTGCTTGGAACCAATATGGAGTAATAACAGTGAATTTAGAGAAGCTCCTTTTATATTTGTGACCAACATTTCTTGTGAAAGTTCAACTAATGTATTAAACAAGCTGGAAGGTTGGACACAGTTGTTTCAGTTCTGTTTTAACCAATGATATCATGATGTTTAAAATCAGTTAAGACACATTGTTAACTGTAAGTTCACAGGTTAGATTAAAAATATTTCCTATTTACTAAACATATTCAAGCACAGACCTAACAATACAAGGAAACCCTTGTACAGGACAAGAAAGGAAGGGTTTCGGTATTAATAAATATGTATCGACAATGGAGCAGACATTACTGCGAGTTTCCACAATCACTTCTAAATCTCAGAGATGACATGACTGGCATCTCATCATGCCCCTGTCAGAGGCATCACGCATTTACAGTTAGCACGGTACAACATTTGAGTCACATCCTCAAAAATGGATTGTATCTGGAGACCCCCAAAAAATGTGGGGGTCTCCAGATCCCCACATTCCCTACCGGGACGGACCAAGCGCGGCCCTTTGATGACGGTGGCTCTGTTTACCCGATAGATTTCACAAATTTAAGCTTACATTAGGCCTCTTCTTTGCCTGATCAAAGCCACTGCTAAGAGCAATGCCACCCGGCTTCCCCTGACTCAAAAAAGCTAACTCAATCAAATAGGCTTTTCATTGTCCTTTAAATTTTTTTCCCACACTCTGAATTACTCCTTTTTTTTGGTCAGGCTGGCATCCCCTTTAGCTGCTGCAATGCCCGTTTGCTGTGACCCAGCACCTTTAAAGACCCCCACTGTCCCCGCTATTATCGCAATGAAGATGTCAGCCAAGCCAACAAAGCTACATCTCATATAAACACCTTTGGGATGTCCGTTTGATAAGTTGTCTTTCTGGATGAAATGGCTGGGTTACCGAGGTCGGCTCGGGCCCTGTCTGGAAAGGAGCAGGAATGAGGTCTCAAGCTGGCACACCGGTGGTAGAAAGACTTCAAACCACGGGTGAACGGGAGGATGAGAGAGCAGGTTAAGGGGGGAGACACCCGTGGGAGGCCAGTAGGGGGTGGGGTTGGGGGGAGATTAGGTAGTGAGGGAGTGGAAAGGCCTTGATATCCACGGAAAGCACAACAAAGCCGGAGCTTTTTACATTAAAAAGAAAGGAGATTGCCTTTTTTCCACTAGACGCCTTTCGAGCAGTGTGTCATGTCCTCCCTAGGCCTGCAGGAAGTGAGAGGCTGAGCTCGGCTATAGCATTTGGCACATCTGAGACACATCTGAGGGGGATGAAGTTCTTGCCTTCTGAATACTTGCATCAGATTTGCAGGAGACCAGATATACTAGATGTTACAGTGTGAGGTGGGTGATCCTAGTTTAAATGTACACTGATCTGACCACACCACACACAGACGTGTAAAAATGAAAATGACTATCAAACTGGGAGGTCACAGTTACAAGCAGGCCATTATTCTTCTATTCTTTATCCACTAGGACTACTGCTTCTTTCTGCTTTGCATGTCAATATTGTGGACATATATAACTTCAGTATGCAGTGATATGGAAGTAAGAATTTAGATGTTATCACATCTTGTGGTTATTTACTGTGAATGCAAGGTTTGGTTTTATAAAGTGGATGGAGGAACGCAAACTTTTTCCAGGTAAAAAAAAACAACACATTTTCCCACATATGCCCCTAAGACGGGCATACAAATGCGAGTAATGAAAATTAGCACCAATATCAGCCACAGCAGGTGTTAACTGCTTGATGATTAAGCACGGTAAGTGTGGGGAGAAGAAAAGTTAAAGATTAATCGTCAGCCAATTAAATGCCCATGGCGAGGAAAGTAAACTGTCTTGGCACGGAGAGCTCCTCTGTGATCTCAGTAAGCACATCTCTGTGGTGTGCTCACAGATCACTAGCACATGATAACTCCATCCAAATGGGTTGTTTATGCATGTTTACGTGTTTGTTCTGCATTTGGAACAGTGATGGATTAGGGGGAAATGTTGTTATATTCCCTTATTTAATTCAGTACAAATTTCAAAATAAAATTTGGGTTGAAGGATATTAGATATTAAACAAATGTTTGAGATGAAAACTTAGGCTGCAATATAAGCAAGTTTAATTCACATTATTTGTGTTTGCCAGCGGTAGGAGAATGGGCTGTGATAGTATGAGACACAATTTATAAGATCATTCATAATGTCCCTCTCTCGTATATTCTAGATTCTGTTGTGTTCAAACAGGTTTCTCACAACTTTCATTTTGTAACAAATACATAAAACATTTGAAATTCTGATTGTAATGAACCACTATTTCCTTAAATTCTTCCCTTCAAGCATTAGCTACCTAATAATAAGTGCTCTATCGTAGTAAAGAAAAAATTCCCATGTGAGAGGAAAGCTTTAATTTATTTCAAGGTTTCGTTAAAGGTTCATTGATTATCTTGCCAAAATCTAAAAAGGTAACAAAACTTCATCGGAACCACATTAACGACAAGCTTAAATGTGGCACCAATCCCAGGTCGGCCGTTTGTCAATTAATTTTAAAAGTTGTGAAACATCCAATTCAGTTTTCATTTTTCCAACCCATTCTGAGGTTGTGGATTTATTTCACATCCCATTTGATTCGCGGAAGGACTCGTCTGCTCTCGAGCTCAAGGTCAGCTACCTTTACACTAGGGGTTTATTATTGTGTTGTGAGAAACAGCACAACAACACTGACAACAGAAAACAATAACAGACAATTGAAAAAATAAAGATATTGTTAAAGATGTATACTTTTTCAAAGATCTGAATACAAACATTGAATTAAAGATACTTTTGTAACTTAGAGTAATTGGAAAAGCCAAAAAAACAATCAAGCATTACATTGCATTAAATGGTTGCTCATTGCTATCATATTATTGATTAAGTGAAATACCTTGAGCATTATTGGGAGACAACAATGTGGACTAAAAGCAAGGGACCCACAAGACTGGGCTGTTCATTAAGCTTTGATAGAGGCTAGAGATCAAGTCAAGACACACAGTGATTATGAATTACTAAACAAGGCCAGATTCTGCAGCAACAACACAAACACACAACCTGTTCTCAAAAGGCATCACTTGCAAGTTCAAATAGGAACTCTGAATTAACCTCGGTGGATGCACCACTGAGCCTCAGTGTAGGACTGTTTGTGTGTGTGTGTGTGTGTGTGTGTGTGAGAGTGTGTATGTATATGGACATTCACATGTCTAAGTCCATTTATGCGTCTGTGTGTGTGTGTGTGTGTGTGTGTGTGTGTGTGTGTTTTGAGTTTGGAGGAGGTTTAAAGGGAATGAGAATTTGACCCCTGTAACAACAAGGTATGGTTTGGTTGGTTGAGAGAGCAAACAATGGATGTGCACATAAACCACAAAGGATTTGAGAGGGTGACAGCGTATAACTACAGAATGTCATATGTATAAACAGTATTTTGTGTATACAGATGCACATTTTGAATTTTACATTTTAAAATAGGATTTTCTGAATGCTGATGATGTGCATAACATTTGTTATTGTTTGAATAACCGTTGACAAGGTTTTAAGAAGGTACTTACAAAGTCTTTCTCGAGCTTCTCTATCTCCTGCTTGTAGCTCTTCAGTCTGCTGTTGTACATGGCTCGGCTCTGAATGGGGATCTCCCGCGCCTCCAGGTCCATCTGCTCCAGCTAAGAACAGCAGTTAATCCAGTTAATTTAGATCATTGAAAAGATCAATTTCACAACCAGAAAAACATTTGGAATATGAAACATTACATTGACATGTTAAGGTATCAACATTGTCAAATGTGCACATCATAATCACTTTTATAGCTCTTATAGTCAATAGATGCTAAAATATCTAGGTCTCCCTGTGCTCTAATGATGTTTCTCTTACCATCTATGCATTTCTTTAAATGTTGAATTGCTAAGTCTCAAAAAAGGTTTTTATCTATGCCAAAAAGCTGCTCAAGATAGAAACTGTGACAACTTTGAAATATTAAAACTTTCTCAAATGAGAAACTTCAGCTGCATTAAAGTTAATACATTCCAATGTTGATTGTAAAAGGAAAAAACCCTCCCGCTCACGTCACTCAGCAGGGATAAAAGTTGCAACAGAGGAAGGCTGTTCTGTAAATAAATACACAATCAAATATGAGGGCCCCTTCATTGCAACGACATGCACAGGCCCAACAATGTCACAGTGAATGAAGTAAAAGTACATTTGATGCATGGCTAGACAGGTCTCTGTGTGGCGGATCGGGAAGAAACTAATCACTGTGACATAACAAGACAACCGCAACAACAATTTGTCTCTGTCAGGTGATTTTGCGTGTTTTTTTAAAAAGGAACATGAAGACTCCCACCTCAAGATAATGGCTTGAAATGTGTCATAGGGGTGTCACTTAAAAGCAGATTACTGGAAAGTAATCATGTGAGGAGGAAGCCTCCTTACCGCCATGTGAAGTGTGTGTGTGTGTGTGTGTGTGTGTGTGTGAGTGTGAGTGTGTGTCTGCGTGTCATGTCACCACCAGGATAATACAGGTGCCGTTGTCTGGTGCCAGTGAAAATTGTCCCCTCCCTATTTGCACAAATTCATTATTTAGGAAATGGGAAGAGGAGAAAATTACTGATCAAAGACATACCAACTCTCTGACTTCTTCAAGCTGTTTGTCGACATTTAGAACCAGCTGTGTCTTCTCCTCTGAAAGGGAAAAAAACAGCAACATATTGATCAGCCGACAGTGGAACAGCGCTTCATGACAACAACCTAACTCCCCCGCAACGGGGGTAGAGAGGGGGAGAGAGAAAGAAAGAGACTGGGAGAAAACAACACACGAGGACACATTTGAAGATATATTTACACATTCTCTCTACGCGACGAGCCAACATTTGATGTCTCTTAGTTATTGGCGTCTATGAGGCCTTTGTTGGTTTCTGTTGAGGAGCAGTGAGACACCTCGTGCCAACTCAAAGGGAAGGGAGGTGTCAGCTTTGCTCACTTGCCAGAAGTATGAGTCCCACTCAGAATGACTAACGCACCGTTCTGCACCTCACCCCGTGGCTGCTCTTCCACATTACCCATTGAAACTCATTACGACTTGCGAGGGTTCCAAAGAAGCATGTAAACTACAGTACATCCCATCGCTATTCAAGGCAGAAACATTACCACTTCATTTCTGTACATATAGGAACTGGCCTTTGTTCTGAAATGGAAGTGAACCACGTAAAATACAGAGGTTTGCTCTGGTAGTTTAGCGTTCAAGCATCATTAACATACCAACATATTTTAATGGAGATAAAAAAGTAGAGAAGACTGGCAGACATTTTGAATAAATGGCACATTTTCTGGTGTAGTCACAGATTAATAACCAAGTCATTGTTAAAGCAGTATATCAAAAAGAGAATCTAACAATATATCTACATGTGTGAATTTGATTGGTTTCCTCTAAATCAAATTGTTATGAATTGAAATTGATTTCATTTTTGGATTGCTGGTCTGACAAAATAAGCTATTTTAAAACATCAGTCTGAGCTCTAGTAACATGCGGTGAGCCAATTAATCAAACTAGTTAGTGGCTGTTAAAAAATGAAAAGTCCATTCAACAAGGAATTGGATATTGCAATAATGGACAGGCCTTTTTCACAGCAGATATTTTGACTTGTTACAGTAGGAACAGCTGGTTATTAATAACACGAACAAAGTCTCAGTTCTCCAAAATTCATACTATATAATAATTCTGTACAGTATATACTACATGGCAATGGGGACAGTAAATTGTTTGCAGTTTGTAAAAAAATTCAATTCAACATACTTTACCATTTTATTCTAACAGGAAATAACGTAAAACAACGTACATTGTGGGAGAATAGTATCCATCGACAGCACACCCCAAAACAATCAACTGCATTTAGTATACTGTGTGGTGTGTACTTCATTGTGTCACTCTTCCAGTGTAAATATATATTGAAAACCTGCTTAGACCTAGTCTGTAGTATGGATTTGGGACGTGTCAAGTGTTACAGTGACCCAACATGCACATTACCAGCACCCTTAAACCAAAGTAGAATTCAGCCATCGTTTATTTAATTATTTACACGTGTGCTTTTTCTACTGTGACAGGTCAAATATCTTGGGTTCCTAAGTCTCTAAAGTCCTCCCGTCGATACTCGGGGGGAAAAAAGCATTATTTGTTCCAACATTTGACTATTATTCACAAACCAAGGTTCACCTAGTCACTACTTTCATGCCAAATCATCACAAGAAAAACTGAAAAGTCTGGCAAACCAAAAGAAAAAGTTGTTTTAAGTATACCTAAAACTAAAATTCTTAATATGCGGCAAGAAGTGACTACTATCTGCCAAAACAAAACATTTCAGCAGATTCAGATAATAATAACTTTAGAAAGCACTTAACATCTTTAACAAATTTGAGATTAAAAGTTAAAAGAAATAATTTAATTGAAAATATTTTTGAATCAAATAAATCAAGAATTACGAGTAGCACCTTTAACCTGATAAATGATGAATAGAATTTTTAATAATTGAAATAAAAACTCAACAGAACTTTCAGCTCCAAAGCAAATCACAAGGCTATCAGTTGTGGTTTTGCAATATTATAAAAAAGTTAAGCCAAGGTCTTCATTTCTCTGGCACCAAAGGCCAGTCCTCAAATTCATTTTTAAAACCCGTGTCCAACCTCACAACCTACACAGTAAACAGCCAGAGGCGATTCACTGAAAGGTGAGATGGTGCTTTCTTGCTCAAACTCAGGCTCGAACTGAAGGGCTGTGAAATATGTATGGATATTTACCAAGACTACAACCTGCTGACTGACGGATGAGGAGTTTTGTACACAATAGCAAGGCAAATAAAGAAGTAGAGCTTGGCAAAAAGAAAAAAATGTTTTACTTGAAATAATCTTCCATATTTGAGTTGAAATGATTGACAGGCAATCTCTTGCCAAAAACACTGAAAAAGTGAACAAAAAAAATTACATTAATGTTTTATGGAACAAGGCCTAACATTTCATTGTATTCTTATTCCGATAGTCCACGAACCTTAGGTTTTTAGGGGATGGTAACCAATAAATGTATAAACACATTCATTTGATTGTTACATGAATTTTTTCCACACGCACTGGCCATTATCAGCAATTGTGCACATGTGAAATAGAGAGACACAACAACAACAATAACAAAAGCCCTTTGTCTGGAGCTATACTAATGTATTAAATAGAGGGCTGTCAAACTTCGGGAAAATTTCAGCCACTTCTGGAAGAAGAGCCAGAGGGACTTAAGAAAGGAAAAAAAGAGTAAAAATCTTAAACAGAACAAAGGGAATTGAAATTCAACTGTAAACTATTCTTTTGGTTAGCA
The DNA here is from genome assembly GCA_036023655.1 of Nannoperca australis. Classification (NCBI taxonomy): domain Eukaryota; kingdom Metazoa; phylum Chordata; class Actinopteri; order Centrarchiformes; family Percichthyidae; genus Nannoperca; species Nannoperca australis. The sequence continues at coordinate 16,302 of JAVQJD010101104.1, forward strand.
TAAGACACTGAACAACTACGTTTAAGTTTGCAATGTGTTTCCTGGCTTTGTACATATTCATACGGTCTAACTCTCAGTCAACAGATGGCGAGAGGAAGCCATGTGGAATTACACTGTGGAATGGGCTGCCATGAATCTTCAAAGATGCCAATTCCAAACCAGAAATATTCCGTGAGGCAAGGTTTTGTGAGAGGCTGTGCCCTTTGAAAAACCAATGAGCAAGCCTGAGTCTAGAGATGGAGATAAGTGTTCCAAGTAGAGGCTGGAAGCAGGTTTTAGCAGTCAAAACTGAAAACAAACTACTAGCAGTAGTCCACTAGTAGTGGACAATACAACCCACACCAACGCATTTGAAGAAGTTAATATTTATGCTTGTATGTATGTATGTATGTATGTATGTATGTATGTATGTATGTATGTATGTATGTCTTATCTTTTGGGCTTTTATGTTAATCCAACAGCATGCATTATTTCAAACTGAACAAATACAAGTTGAATTGAAAAAACTGGCTTTTAAATTAAAGATATCATGTGCAGAACAAATATAAACTGAAATGAATAAGATAGTATGTGCTCTGCACAAACCAGCGTTTGATCAATGATATAGGATGGAGATATATATATATATGTAATATGTCATGACAGCATGCAAATGAACAACATTAGAACCTAATCAAAAAAGTTTCTGAATAATAAGGACAGCATTTTGAAAAGATAACAGGCTGGGTAAAACAGGTGCATCAGCTCCACACTGAGAGACACATTAATTGGAGAAAGTTATTATGCGCACCGCAGTATCTATTATGTAACTAAAAACTACAATCAATTACTGGCTTGCAACAACATAGATGGATGGAACAGAAATTATATTTTATGATAAAAATAAAAAATTTAAAAATTTCTCAGCCCTGATGGCTTTCTGCTCTGTGACACATTGAAGCTTGTGATACTAGGGTCCTACCAGTGAGTATAGCAGCACCACGTGGGCGTGTCATCTATCCCATCATCTTAACCCTTTATGTAAAAGGCTGCATCTGTTGCCACCCATTTTTAAATCCACTGAAAACTGCAGATGTGGGTAGACATTTCTTATTAAAACACAGTGTTTGCTTTGGTCAAAAAGTGTCCCAACAAATATACATTTACCATTTGACCAATTAAGGAATTCTGAGTGGGAGTTTGGTGCATGTCAATATTTTCTCCCATATTTATTGTCCAGGGTGTATAAACAAAAAATGGTTAATGAAAGTCACAAATATAAAAATATACAAAAAATTGTGTTATATTGTAAACATGCTGTTTTGGAGCAATTGAAAGTAAGCTGACATGCTGTACATTCCAGCCCAGCCATGTGACTACACAACCTAAATTGTCTGCATGGGTGTAATCCATGTGGCGAATACAAAAAAAGAAAATCCTCTATTCAAGCAAATATAACAAAACAGAACATTAGTGTGCAGCAACAAATATTGACTTGGGTATTCCCATTTGAACACTTGAATGGTCGTTTGGCTGACCGCATGTTTGATAATGTAGTTTGTTCATCCATCTTTCTATCTACTTTCTATACAGGCTTAATAAATATCAGTCATGGGGGTTGTAATCTTTATTATTACACAATTTATTGTAACCAATTTACCTGACCTACATGTCTCTGGAGTCTTTATATAATAAAAAATTGCTTACTACCCTGTTTAATAATGTTGCAATGGAAGTCATTTTTTGCACTTTTTATGCACAAAACAAAAAGCAGTTGTGTTGTCATGGTGATTCTAAACACTATTTTCATGAATTCACTTTCACTATTAAACTGTGGAATGAAGCTGTGTTGGGTGTACCACAGGAAATCACTGTGATACCTGATAAAGTTCACCTCCTTTTCATTAATTTCTATGATTTCAAATTATATTAATGTTACCAATTAAAATAAAAGTGACTAAAGGCTTCTGTCATCCTCTTAACACTACCGTGAATATAGGTTGTAGCCTAGTAAAGCATATTACCTGGAAATATATACCATATATACTGGAAAATACAAGTAATTATTGGCCACTGAGCACACTGTTAAACATTTCTACACTGGCTAAATCCATTAAAAACATAAAAATAATAATTTTACATAAGAGACAAGAACACACTCGAGCTGTGCTTCATAATTTAGTTCGATACATTTTTTATCAAAAGATAATGTGGTAAATTGGTGAAATAACAATTGCTGTAGGCTACACCTGCTACCGTTAGCTAGCCTTCTCAGCTGAGAAATGCCAGCTAACTGGGCTAGCAAGCTCCAGCTCAGCGATTCCAGCTAATACATTTAACTCTTACCTCCACTTAGTTTGGGAATTCTGCCAATTTTGTTAGTTACTTCTGCTGTAATGGTTCCAAAGTCCTGCTCGTAGGCTTCAAAGTCTGAAGACATTTTGACGTTTAGGTTTAAAACAGGTGGGTTTCGAGTTGACAGTTAGCTCAGAATAATAAAAACAAGGATCGAATGGAGTCCCTTCCTTGAGTCGCAGTATAATGTGCTCGGCAAGGAACTGGACCTTAGTTTTATTTTTCCGACACTTTGCGAAAATCGTTCGGCTAGTGTATGGAAAATATCAGTCGCGTTTATTTTTGACGAAGGTGGATCTTTTTTTATTTCATTTATTTATTTATTTTGCATTTCTGTGATGGTTGAGTAATCAATTGCTTAAGAGTGTCCACAAGGGGTTTAGGGTAATAGTTTCTGAGACACTACGACGAAGGTTCCTCTACACAGAACAGATTAAAGGAAAAAAATCAAGGAAGTGGCCAGGTTGGTAATTTAAAGTGACAGTTTTTTCTCTACTCATAAACATTGTGCATATACATGTACCAGTAAGCATTCGTTATGTTTTTAAAATGCAAAATGATCCGTGTTTCCTTTTTTCAGCTTGTGGCAGTAGACCAGCCTCACGTTAGTCTTGTCAAGCTGGCGAACAAGCTAGCTAACTAGCTACTACCTGCTGTAACGTTAGTTCCCGTGCTAAACCGAATCAAACATTTTGCCAGTATAATCACTTATTTACTATTCTTTTTTTCCCTACCAGACTGATCTCACATCTCTGGCTTGTGAATACGGTGGACCATGTTTACGCTTGCATGTTGAAATGCAATATATTTTTTTTTTCTTGATGCGATTAGCTAGCTTGGTAACATAAGCTAAGTAGTTATCGTTAGGTCGCTAATGAGCAAATGCTATGAGTCACTTGTTTGTATATACAACACAATCTACGTTGGTGGTTTTAATGTTTAGTGTGCATGCTTTAAATCTAGTCGCTAATACGCTACTTGATTAAGTTAGTTATTTCTGAAAGTTCCTGATCGACAATATGGCAGTGATGACCACGGTGTAAAAGCAAAAAAAAAGGGAAAGATATTACAGTACAAATAAGAGTGGGATAAATGTAGCATACATTCTGATATTATGTTCACCTCATTTATATCATTGATGTTAGACTAAATGTTATATAACAGCCTCACAAAGCCAGAAACTAAACAGTATCTTATGAGGTTATACTTACTGCATTTTTATTTTGTTATGTGTTTAATAAATTGGCAACTGATTGTATGTAGTTAGTGTATATATTGTGCACATGCAGAAGTTCAGCAAGGTTTATCTTTCAAACTTTTGGATTTATTTATATTAAGGAAAAAGGAAAAACTGTTGATACAGCAGTCCCTATGTAAAAATGAGAATTAACAGTCAAACACGTGTTGTGAAGTGTAGCAGTACTGGTTTTGATGCTTTAAAATTTCTCTCTCTCTTTCTTTTAGATGGGGAATTTGAGTCTGTCACAAGGATAGGGCGCTCCGAAGATTGGCAGGAGAGGATGCTGCTCTTTGCCAGAGCAAGGAACAGTGGGACACAGAGAGCCCCAGTGACCCAAGACCAGGCCAGTTGTTGGGTACTCAGAAGACGAGAAAAAATATGTGCATCATCTGCACCGCTGACTTTGCCAGATAGCAGAGGGGAAAAGTAACGCACTGAAGCTTTGTCAATACATTTCAGGAACTCAACAGCCCAAATATTAGTACTAACCGTGCGGTGAAAATATGAATTTCCTGTCAACCTTTGTGACATTTGAGAACCTCCATGAGGTTCGGAGATTGTGCCACTGGGGTCCCGTCATAGCCCTGTCTGTCATTGCAATATGCTCCACCATGGCTATTCTGGACTCCATTATCTGGTACTGGCCGCTATACACTACAGGAGGCAGCATTAACTTCATCATGCTCATCAACTGGACTGTCCTCATCCTCTACAACTACTTCAATGCTATGTTTGTTGGACCTGGATACATCCCTCTTGGCTGGAAACCAGTAAGGATCCTCAGATAGGATAACAGCTTATGACATTTGTCACTGGTGTTTATGTTTATGTAGATAGTGCAAAGAACAGGTTGGGACCATATCTGCAAAAACACAAAGTTGTAATGTAGAGTGAAACCATTTAATCATAGGAAACATGTTGCATCATACATTTGACTTATTTGTTTGTCCCAAAACAGGAGAGTCAACAGGAAACCCAATACCTGCAGTACTGCAGAGTCTGCCAAGGGTACAAGGCCCCCAGATCCCACCATTGTCGCAAGTGCAACAGGTAGCTACATTTAGTAGGTTTTCTCACCTGTGTGAGACGGACTTAGTGGAAATAAAGGAGCACAAAGACAGCGCTACTATAGGTTTAAAGATATTGTTATTTCCACCCATGCAGCCTATAAAGAGCTGCATAGAGATATTACACATGATCTATTTAATTGATGTTAAATAGATTAACATCATATGCCTGCAGTGTAAATCTCAAATTTTTTTTTTTAAATAAAGATGCAAATGCTGATGAACTTGTGACTTTATGTCCTCCCAAACAACCAGTCAATTCCCCCAGCACTCCTCTCCTCCTCTGCCTCAACTCCCCTAGGTGCGTGATGAAGATGGACCACCACTGCCCTTGGATCAACAACTGCTGCGGCCACCTGAATCATGCCTACTTCACCAGCTTCCTGCTGCTGGCTCCACTGGGCTGCTCACACGCTGCCATTATCTTCATTATGACCATGTACACGCAGCTGTATGAGAGGGTCCGTAGTCTCCTAACCCTCCCACCATGCTTTTGATGATCCGTTATAACCACAGCTTTTCTCCATGAAGAGCTGCCTCTTTAATTTTATCATTCGAGACTGATGTGACCACACGTGTCAAGCTGTTTTCTTTGTGCTCACTACAGATATCATTTGGCTGGAGCACTGTGAAGATTGACATGAGTGCTGTGCGTCAATTCCAGCCCCTCATGCCCTTCAGTGTGCCCGCCTTTGCTGCCACACTCTTTGCCTTAGGTTTAGCACTGGGCACCACTATTGCTGTTGGCATGCTTTTCTTCATACAGGTACGTTTTTCCTTGGGGTTTCCAATTTACACAAGCTGGAGCCTACAGAATGTAATGTTTAAAATCATTTTAGCATTAACCTTACAAAGCCAGACTACTTGTGAGCTCGGTTTTCACTTTCACGCAACTGAATGATGCAATAATAAAGTTACTTATTAAAGAAAATACAAGTTGACTCCGATAATGAATGTCCTTTTCAGATGAAAGTCATTCTACGAAATAAGACCTCGATCGAGTCCTGGATCGAGGAAAAGGTCAGGGTGTCTCTTTGATTTCCAGTGACTCTGTTTTTCACTGATTTCATTGTCAAAGTTCGTTAAGTAAAGAAGTCACTTTTAGAACTTATGCACATGAGTTGCAGGATCATGTCAGTACAATACAGAACGCTGAGTACAGAAACCAGACACCACCCCACCAATTCTATCCCATTGTCACACACTACGACTCCCTGTGTCTCTTCCAATAGGCCAAAGACAGAATACAGCACTACCAAACAGGGGAGGAGTTCACCTTCCCGTACGACCTCGGCAGCCGCTGGCTGAACTTCAAGCAAGTGTTCACGTGGTCAGGGACACCTAAGGGTGATGGCCTTGAATGGCCAGTCCATCCCAAGTGTCACCAGCACACCTTAACTGTAGGTTCAGTTTGTTTGCTGAGTTGGGTAATGCGTGCATGCGCATACTGTTGTTATGCACGCTGTGAAATGTCTTTGTGCGTTAAATGATAAGTTATCTTTAAGTTGCAGAATGTATGAAAGCAGTTTAGGCAGTAGGTATTGTAATAGGTCCTCCTCTTGATACATTTCCAGTTAAACAGTAAGATAAAGGTTCAATTGTTGAACAATGTTGACTTTATTCTCATTCATCTTTAAACAGATTGAGCAACTGAAGCAGAAAGCTGATAAACGGGTGAGAAGTGTAAGTACCTTCCAAGTCCTTGTTGTGATATTGATATACATGTAGCACAGACAGTGTGTGTCTGACTTCAGTTTGTGAGATTAAATAACATATTTTATACATTTGCCAATTCCTGCCAAGTGCAGTACTCACCCAAGCATAGTCATTTCCATGCAAGTAAAGCAGGTTTTCAAAAATCAGAAATCTTAAGAGCTTGCAGTTTATAGTATAACATCTTTACAGTGCTGATGTGCATATTGCCCATGTTTTCTTTCCCCCACTGCCCAGGAAACTTCTGTTTACCCTTCATATATGAGTCACATCATAAATGAAACCACATCCCATAATTCAGTAATGGGTCTGGCTTCTATCTGATCAGTTCACAGTGGCTCCAGACTAAAATCTTGCAGGGAAAACTGAAACTTACTGGTCAAAAAGAGCCTCTCCTGCATTCAAAGCCTCAGCTCGTTCTGGTTACTTGTGTAACAGTAGCTATTTGCTGTAGTTTTATTTAAAAAAACAAAAAAAAATGCAGATTGTGAGAAATGTTGTCATGTGTTAATGCATTAAGGATAAGGACTGTGACTATATAAACACATACCTGATTCTTGTCTGACTTCAGGTTGTGGTCAGAGCAGTAGAATAACCAGATATGTTGCATGCCTCGGCCAGCAGGTCCAGTACCGGGCAGTGGAGGACTATAATGGAGCCTGCTGCCCTCTGAGCAAAGGTCTCCAAACGTTTTTCAGAACCCCTTGCACCGAGGAGCCCAGGATCCCCCTCAACAAGGGGGACACCATCCTGGCCACCCGTGGCACCAAGTAAGTTCATTCAATCCAAACAAAAACAACAATCTTAATTGTTGCTTGTCTAGAAGGCTGGATGGTTGGGAATCCGATTTAAATATTTATTTTGAATCCATGAGTAATTGTTTCGTCCTTGTGAATTCTCTTAATTTATGTTTTCTCTCTAGGTGGTGGATGTATGGAGACAAAGCTTTGAACGAGGAGCAGATGAGATGTGAGATGAGATGTATTTGCTTTGGTTTGAATTATGTTTTTTTATTTATTCAATGTAACAAATGTGTAACTGTGTCTTTTCATTCTGCTTTGGCTTTCAGTGGGAGATCGTGTACGGGGATGGTTTCCAAGGCGATGTGTGGAGAAGTGCCATTATGACACAGCTGCCAGTGATAGCACCAGCGATAAGAAAGTAAATTAACATATAGGAACAGGCTTTATGTAGAGCAGGGGAGTTAAACTGAACAACAGGTGTCTGTCTATGTTCATAAATATACATCCACTGAAGATGTCATGCCTGATGCTGCAGGCTCACCATCAACTATTTCCTACTTTGATTACCATTTCTCACACCTTTCAAGACCAACTTGAATTTTTTAAAGGTAACGTAGTTCTTTAAGTCATACTGAGCACCTTGCTGTCAAAAGTGTCCTGAAGAGGAGGACAGAGTTCATTTTAGAGGAGATGGGTTCAGTTTAACTCCTCTGACTAAAAGTGAAAACCCAGCCAGTCTTAATTTCCAAGAATTGCCACCCGGCTTTAATGTGACTGCATTGTGATTACATGACTTTTTACTTGAATCTGTTGTTTGTACTTGTGTTGATGTCCTTTTTTGCTAATTATGCAAAGCCTCTGCCCAGCTAACCCCGGGACTTCGTCATGCAACTCTTTCTACAGTATGGAGATAACACTTCATTTCTTTTTATTATTTTTGTAAAAACAAATTGATGGCCTCAAAGTGTAAATTGAAAATTAAAAAACCTTCTGCAAGAGTCGTCGTTTGCCTCTGTCTTTGTAATTGTTTTAATACATCAATACAATTTCTAAAGAGCCACTAATTCAGCATTTGTTTAAATCTAGGATGCTGCTGATTGGATTTATTGGATCGTGTTCTTACATTTTCAGGATTACACTGATTGGCAATTGGGTATTACCTCAGCATTGCACTATTTATGAATTAGGTTTAAGGAACTTTACATATATCAGGATCCCCTATCTAGCTTCCATGCGTTTTTAGAAAAATAGGATTCCGGTGGGAGAAAGTACAGTAGGAAGAACTAGGTGTAGGTACAGTCAGAAAGAGTTCCCAAGTTAACTGAAACTCAAACTCCTTTTACACATTCACACTGTGGTTTTAGCCTACCTGTGCAGATTGTAATGTAGTGCAAATATAGGGCATGTATGTACATATCTATGATCTCTAAAAAGAAGAAAAGTACAGCATCCACTTTAACTATAGAAAAAGACTGTCACTGTGGCTGGATGCAGACCAATCAAATAACCTGGTGTTTTGCTTAAAGTTGTATCAAACACTTACCTTGTTTTAAACATACCTGCAATATTATATAAATTTTAACCAACTAAATTCTCACTTGTAAAAAACATACCAGCTCAGTGAAGCCCAGCCTAACGTCTAGTATCTAGGATTGTATGCACTCATTGCCTCTGAGAGATGTACATTAAATACACAGCTAAAACGATGAGTCGATTAATATATTTTAGGTTGACAAACTTAATTGGGTATTACTTTTTTGACAATACTATTTTGAAAATTGTGTAAATACTATTTTACGCAAAAACATTTCTTGGTTTCAGCTTCTCAAGTGTGAGGACTTGCTCATTTTAATAATTTAAATTCATCACATTTAATCATTTTGAGGTTTGGACTGTTGGTTGGACAGAACAAAGCATCAGGAAGGTGTCACCAATGAGAATTTGATGGCCATTTCTCACTATTTTCACAATTTTTACAAATCAAACATAAAAAAATAAACAGATGAATCCATAATGAAAATAATCATCGCAGTAACATTTAGCTCCACTAAGTCCAACAACTACATCAGTTAAATCCTGCTTTTACATTAATGTACGAGTAATTATAATTTAATTATATATATTAGCTAAACGGTCACGAGGGCCATTTGTAATACTTTAAGTACATTTTCCGGATTATACTAACATACCTTTACTTAAGTAACATTTTCAATGCATGACTTTTACTTGTTACAGAGTATTTTTACATTGTGCTTTTAGTACTTTTTACTAAAAGGAAGGCGGATCGATCCAAATATCGATAATATTGATACCAACGCTGGTATCTGTATCGGATCGATGGGATCGATACTTTAATTTCAGTTTTTCTCCTCTACGTTCAGTACTTGCTACCGTTTCATCAAAGCATGTCTTACTGCAGACGTTGCTCCTTTGACATCGTTCATGCGGGCTCTGCTCCTCCTCCCCCCCTCGCTCTGTTGTGTTTTGTTGTCATGCCGTCACGTGACTCAGCAGCACCAAGAACACACACATCAGCTGGTGGACTGCATTCAGTCACAGAATCGTTCTCTAAAATAATGAAAGTCTTAAAACATTAGTCCTTATTTCATCATTTTGTGTACTTTTTTGTTTATTTAAAAAAATATGTTCATGATGTTCAAATGCAGTGTTCACAGTTACAGTTCATTACAGTAATAAAAATATTTTTTGTCTAAAAACTTGACCTGAAATCTGTCCTGGGTTTTAACATGCACATGATTAACTAGTTAACAGTGTAAATCACAAAAATAATTTAGTGGTCATACAAATGTCTTCAGATTTAGAATATTGACGATTCATTCACCTCATAAATCATGGTTGTAAAAGTAAAAAGTATCGGTATCGGCAATACTGGCCCTGTATTTACTTGCTGCGTTCTGAGATATCAAAAGACTTTTGACTAATAATGACTCAGAGAGGTTGTGTTGAAGGTCAACGCCTCTATCATGCATCTGTTAAGTCGTGTCTGACATGGTTCATTCCTTTGGTTCAGGGAGCAGCTACGCATGGAGTGTCCATGGTGATGAAAGTCACAAATCAATCATCTTCCCTGCAGCCAGAGAGAATATATCACAACTATTTGCCTCACATAAAAAAGGAGCTTAGTAGATCATGCAGTGTTACTGGGACTCATCAGAGTGAATCCTTCTCCTTAAAAAGAGGAGTGAGTTAATACAAGGCTTGTCAGAGATGAGCTGTCATTTACACCAG
>JAVQJD010101105.1:0-39499 GCA_036023655.1 Nannoperca australis
CACCCCACCCCCCCCCCCGCGCCCCCCCCCCCCCACCCACCCCCCGCCCCCCCCCCGGGGGGGGGGGGCATTATGATGCGTCCACAAACTGCTGCTTCTTCACTCTGAGCTTCATCTGCTAGAGGTAAGAGGAGGCATTTACACTGCAGCCGGTTGTTAACTGTAGACTGCTATGAAGACACTTTGGCGTTACTTTGTATCTTTCAGTGGCGTTTTACAGAGGAGTTGTTTAATGGCTGCTGGACGCTGGACTTGTTGCTTTGTAGCCATGACATCCTCATTCACAGCCTGTAGGGCCGATGTGGGGACTTCTCACGTTTCTGTGAACTCGGCGACAGCGACGGAGAGCTCAGTTGTCCCATAGAAATGTAAAATGATACCACACAAAAGCGGCGAAAGTATAAAATACGCAATATTCAAACTACGGGAGCTCCAAAAAAATGCAAATGTGAAGTATGCTAACGTTCCTCGAAATTATCCCGTTAGCACCAAAGACGTCCAGGCCGTTAAGTGATATTATTCTTTAGATTTTAAAAAGCAGTTAGCATGATTCATTGCGACATGAAAGAAATATTGTAAATATATGGACAAATAATTAATATTACAAACACAAGACCTTAATATTGACATGTCCTGTTATAGTACATGTTTGGATAGAGCACGTGACCATGAGTCACTCTTCATGGTGATGAAGTCAAATAAAAGATTCATCATTCTGGGAGATATTTGACTTATTAATTGCCTTGCATGATTACAAAATTGCACAGCTCTGTTTAATATAATATACCCTTTATATAACTTTAGTGAAAGATAAATGATAAACACTGATATATATCACCCAGCTTTAAACATCCATGTTGGAATAATTATTGCCAGTAACTTAAGTAAGTAAGCTTTATAGTTATATCACTTTTCAAAACAGCAGTTCCAAAGTGCTTCACATAAAAACATGCACATTAGTACACAGCAGACCTTCCATTTAGCACGACCATTACAAAGTCACCGTTTGGCAGCACAGACTCACTATGGGGTGCTTTTATTTTTTTTTCATGCTGGCGGAAGGAGCTGCACACATGTAAAGGAAAATGGTAGCCTACTAATTCATTTATGCTCACTTGACCTCACCCACTTCAGCACGTTCAAAGGACCAGGCACATAAACATGGCCGCCCTCTGGTTTCCCATGTTGTAACGCGCACACCCACGAGTTTGCTCAGAAGTCTCATCAAGGGACGCATCTTCTTCACCTCCAGGGTGGCTTGGGCCAAAATCCCACTCAGTTAGAACTTGTGTGCAAGCTGCTCCAGTGAGGATGCTCCGTAGCCAGTTCAAATCTGGTTTCCTTAAAGACAGTTAGAAACCTGAGGGAAACATGAGTTCTGGTTGTACGAATCCAGCATGTTGCATCTTTCCGGTGCCTTTCAGAATGATCTTTTGCCTCAAAATTGACAGTAATCTGACAATTGATTGAATGTTCACTGTTTTTAATACCCACACTAACATTCACGGAAATAATATTGGATCCTGCACTAATGTTTTATCTTAAATCATCATCAGTTGTGACCTGTAACCTGAGAAAAATAGCAGGATGTGAAGGAGCAGCTGGAAGAATTTGAGGATAGAACCTGTTTCGTTACCTCCCACCTCAGAAATATTTCTTTATTTTCTGTCAGAATACGGATTACAAAGACACAAAAGTTGGCATTCCTCCAACATAGTTAGTTGCACGACCCTCGTAATCGCTGGTTTTGACTTCTGACATATTTTGTCACTTCTTACAGTTGACTCATTAAATCTGACTCTGGAGTATATTCCCCTTCCTTTTCTGTGTCTCCATGTGGACGCCTTTCACCTGTAAATGAGTCTATGCTGTTGAATGTAGGTATTCTCCAAACTCATATTACATTCTGCAGAGGAGGTGACTGTGTTGAAATAAGGAAATACAGCGGCTCCTGAAACCTCTCAAATGTGTGTCTGATTTACAGGATCAATTCAAATACTTTGCTAATTTTTAACTTTTATATGACAGGAAATTTGCTTGAGCTTCACAGTGACTCAATAACTGGAAATTGCCCATTATAGCTACAGTGATAGCTACAGAGCAGCTCCACTGTCTTTCTTGTAATTTGACATTATTGGCTTAAATCATTTCGAGACCTAAAAAGCAGGTCTTTTTTGGGTGTGATGGTCTCAATGTTGAAATATCCAGATTTTATGTTACGAGGTATTCACAATACAATAATTTAAATGGACATTAAACAAACCGGTTTAATTTTGAAATGCTAAACATCAAGTTAGAGTAAATGCTGATATCTTTCAAAGTAACCCACACAGTATTAAATATCAGGGCCACTACGTTGTCAGGGGAGATTTTTTTTCTAATCACTGGATATGTAAGTTTGTAAGGACGATCTTAATACGCAAAGATATATGAGAGTAAGGATTTTATTCCAAAATGAGATATCAACACACTCTGATTACCAGCATCAGGCCAGCAGCCGGCAGAGCTGCAGCCAAGTTCTTAGATTGCCAGCAATCCAGAAACCCATAAACATTCGCACACAATCACATTTTTATTCACAACGCTTTCAGGAGAGGGCTACACAATGCTTCCATTAAATACCAGCGTATTAGTCTCCACCTCTCTGTCTCTCTGTCTCTTCCAGCAAACTTTAGGCCCACTTGTGAGGCCGTCCCAGTCAGAAATATGTATTTAGCTCCAGAACAAGAGACAAATGAAAGAGGAGTTGGCCCCTCCATTTAGAGTGGTGTAAATTACCATGAGGATTCTGCTGGCTCCAAGCTGAACCCAGCCAATTTCTCATCTTCACAAACCCCTTAATTTAATGTTGATGGAGGATACGCACAGTGTCGGCCTTGTAATTACACTGTATTTAGTATAGTGTGGAGGCATTAGAGGAAGTCATACAGGTACTAGTCCATAATGTAGCGCTGTCTCAGGGTTGGGTTTTGTGTGCTTGGGAGGGCTGAATTCCCTGCTGATATTCACAATAAAGCCTTGACTTAGTTTGTGTTAAGACTGGAATCACTGGAATCCTCTCAGCACGCCAAACAGCAGCCGCATGCGCTGTTTCTAAACAGCAGCCATCTCAGCAGCTTGTACAAATGTTGTGCCCAGGAGTAGTGTCTCCTTCCTCCTGGGACTTACTGGGCAGACTTTGCTGTTAATTGTTACTGTGCCTGCGGTGCCACCACATCTCTCTACAAAACATTTTCAACTTTACCAGCCAGAAGTGTGTCTTAAAATAAAGTGTGTCAATTGCTCATCAATTTCTCTCATGAAAATTTGCAGCATGCAGATAGGATGGTGGTTTTAACGACCGTCCTGCTACCAATGGCAGGGCAGGGTATCATGTAAAATTTTGGATAATAGTGCTGATATAATACCTATACTAAAACGATGCCATACAAGAACTTTACCCAAGTAAAGTTGTCTAAAGTTGAGGAGGAATGATTAAACAATCAAATCTAACCAGACATTTGATGCAATCTTTAAGTACCCAACATTTTTGATACTCTGTACTATGGACACATAGCGTCTGATAGCGTCTCCACTTCCTCCCACTGTCCAAAAATGAAGACAAAATATCCCGGTTACTGCTGCTGCCATCTTACGCTGGTGACGTCATTTGGAGCCAGAGTTGTCCACGGTATCGAGGTCCTGAACCAATGTTTATAGCATCAAATAACTACTTAAAACCAAACATATCAGAAAATGAACAGCATGATCAGAACTACCTAAAGGAGGGCGCTGGGTTTATGACTTACACAGCAGCCGGACACATGGGAGCGATCGAGATGTTTTGACTTCACTTTTGGTGAGCTGTCATGTCATACATCTTTAAAAACAGTCTGTGGTTGTTTCTGCATGTGTATGTGTACTCTGCATTCGCCATGCCACATTGTTGTTTACGTCTCCGTTCTGGTTGATGAGATTTGGTCTTGCAGTAATAACGGATAATCACACAGAGGTCTGATAATGCAAATGCCTTCCACAAGCGGTCAGGCTTGCATTTAATTGCAATGACAATGTGTAAATGCTAGAAGTCTCTATATGGACAGAAATAATCCATATTGTGCCGACTCCCCAGGAAGCAGACACAAAACAAACAGAAGATCGGGAGGCTCAAATACAACGATGCAAATAAAATACTTGCAAAAACTGGATTGTCAGGATGGATGCAGTGCAAAGCAACCGGGGTATTTACCGTTGGCTTCAAAGCTATCTGGAGGCAGTCTTCTCCTGTATATGTACTTAAATTTTAGTACGTGTAGTGACGTTTCTTGTGAATTCAGCCACACGCAATATATGGATGCAAGGAACATGTAATGTCAGGTGTAAGGCCACTGAGCCTCTGTCTGCCATGAGACAGGGCTGAAGTTTGCAAGTAGTGTTGAGGTAGCTCAGGTGTCTGATGAGTCTGTGCTATGTCTGTGCTATGTGTTGTTTAGAGTGTCAACCTGGCATGACTGGAAGAGGATTTTTGTAGTTTTGAGACTTTTCTGAATTCATGACTTTTGAGTGGCAGATAAGTGACAAATTTAAAGCTAAATACGAGAAATCCAGCAGGTCGTTTGACAACTCTTACCTACATCGGGAAGACGTTTTCAGTCTCCCTCCAAACACAGACTCCTCTATACTGATGATAACAATTGTATTCTGTCTGTCATATTTTAGGCATTTCATGCCTTTTTATTAGATTATCAAAATCATTGCGGATCATATTTCTGTCAAAGGACTAATCATCAACTAATCTTTGCAGCTTAACCGACAATAAGTTTGGACTTCTTACTTAAAAAATGTTGAATGCCAAACTTTAACTTAATTTAACTAATTACTCTTAATTAAAATGATCCGAATACTTTTCCCCCCTTCACCAGTTGGAATTAATTCATAATCTTTGCTCTGGTATTTTCTCAGAAAAACTGAAAATCAGTCAACGGCAGGCTAGGGTTTGGGCGCATTTGAGATCATCGGTCTATTGGAATGTTGTATCTCAGAGATTCCCTGTAATTAAATGTTTGAGGCGGAGCAGCTGCTGACCATGCTGTTTCATTGACTTTTTCCATCAACACCAGAACATTGTCATCAGCCTTGAACCCTTCTCTGTATATTATCCTAGCATAACACCCTCGCTGCTGCTGATTCTTTTGTCTGATTGATTGACAAAGAGATCGGAGATGTGTGTTTCTGCACATGCTCCAAACTATTAAGGATATGTTTTGAACGCAGGGGCAGGTTAGTAGTTAGTAGTTCCACCCCTGGCAGTTTGCAACAGACACCTGACCTATCGCCTGTAGGCTCCGCCTCTCTCCTCTGACATCAGGGCTTTGATCTGCCTACTGTGTGTCTGTGTTAGCACAAAGCCATATTTAGCTGAGTGTAATTGGTGTGGTGAGTGCTCACATGCCTGCTACTCAGGATACCTGCCTAGTATAAACACACCTGCTCTCCCTGATGGACTTAAAATGAAGTTAATGTGCGCATGAAGGAGCCTGCTCGCACCCGTCACCATCAAGTAGACTGTCGGTGAGTTTTCCATTGATGCCTTTGGTGTCTCTTTAGAACAAGCCAAGAAGCAGCTTTTTTGTTTGCAAGTGGTGATGTCAACTAAACAAAAGCAATATTTTTTTTTGTATAAAGTCTAACATTGATTCTGAAAGTTTTCTTCCTTTCTTTCTTCCTTGTTTTTGTTTTGATGATATTCCCCTGGGCAAAGTGACTGCGATGCACCTGCTGTGCCTAGCAACGTCTGCCTCAGTGATAACGCTGAATGGTTTTAATAACAACATGAGTGACCAAAATCTACTGTTAAATGAAGTTGTAATTGGGCTCCGCTTCTGGGAAATTACATATTTTATCTCTGCACACATATTTCCAGTTGTTTGTTATAGCTATGTATTAATGCCTACTGCTCCTACATAAAACTACTGGTTAGATTATCACAAAACACCTGCTATGTGTCTGAAAGGATGGTATATGAAGCCTTCACTCATTCAAATTTCAAATCACTTTAATAACATAATAACAAGAGTATGGCGCAAGAAAATAGAAAAATGTGTACATTCCTTGGGTGTATTTATGTGTTTAATGGTGTATTTTCTGAGCACTTTATTGTTAGAGTATATTTAGGTGGTTTAGAATATATTATACATATGAATTATACTTAGAGAGTTCTTTGTACATATAATTGTATTTACAGGGTTTGCTACTTAATGTATTTCTTTTTGGTTCACCACCCTGTAATCACATGACCTGTCAGGTGACCCCTTTGCACAGGTGCATCTCTACAATTTCTTCATCTCTGAAGAAGGAATTGCTCACAAACGTCGGTAGGGGTCTTCTAATTAATGTTCCTGGGAGCATTATACGTATTAATATTTTTTTTAACATATTTTTAATGTCTGATCACTATCAGGGAGATTTTCTCAGACTTTAGATAGCTCCATCAGAGTCACAAAATACTTTATACAACTGTTTTCACAGGCTGTGTAGAACTCCTCGTGATCTTCATGTTTAAAATCAGTAGCATGTGTTGGTAGTGCTTAAGCAATAGGACCGGATCTTCTATCAAATATCTTTGCGGTTAAATCTAATGCACAAGTTGATGTTCTTGAACAAGCAGCAGGTAATTGTAGAGGTGGACTACATCAACATGTATTTAGATCACAAGTATTAATCTCAGTTAAATCCACCCATTCATTCATTTCCTGTTTGAGAAACTCTCGAACAAAGCATTCTTGTGGGCTGAAAGGCTTGTTACCTAGATGGGGAATCAGTTCGGGGAAGTGAGTAACTCATGCACATCACTGGCAATTCAGTTCACAAAACACTGAAGTGGTATTAGTTTCATACTTTTGGCCATTTTTGAACAACTTGTGAAGAAACCGAGTGGATTTATGTGTGTCATCTGGTTGTAGTGTAGAGTGTTGGAAAGACCCTAGAGAGGTCACCGGTTTATCACAAGGGTCAACACCATTGACTAAACCTGCATGTCACAGCTTCACATAGGATGAACCAAAGCTGAGATTCAGACCCAGGAATCTTCTCGCTGTGAAATGGTAGAACTAACCACAAAGCCATTTTGTGGTTACTATCAAAGCTTTGGAGATAATTTTGTTACACATGTTGCACCACCGACACGTTTCAATTAATATTGGTTTGTTAATCGAGATGATGTAACCGAACAATACACAACGATACAGTCATTGCTACAGTTGGGATAATATTAATCTGATCAGGACTGCTGTGAGAGGTTTGCGTTGCTCAGGATTCTCTAGGCTAAACCTCTTACCTCCCAAATGGGACTAACAGCCACTTTCCTTTTCTAAACCTCTGATGCCTCCCTGTCTTTCTGTGTGTTTTCTTCTCAGACCCCATTTTGTCTTCTCTTCAATGTCAGTTTGTTTGAAATTTCTTATTGAACTTTTTTTTTTTGTTGAGATATTGTACCAGTATCTGCTTCTGCAAATAAGTTGAAATCCACATTGCTCAGCTAGCTATCACCCATCAGGATCTTGCGAAAAATTGGATTGCCAAGTGCAGCTGAATTCAAGTAACCGAAGAGTCCTTGTGGATTTTGTAACACGTTGGGCAAAGGTATACAGCATATATGTCCTTCTGCAGCTGTCTGGGCAAACATTTCATCAGAAAGCCATGACGCCCTTCAAATGTCCCTCTAAATATTAGCCCAAGCCTGTTCTTTCTTCAGGGGTCACCACGCCTAAAATGTAGCAGCAGCACTTTGCTTAAAGGAAAAGTTTGTCATTTTGGGAAATATACTGACTTGCTTTCTTGCTGAGGGTTAGACAAGAAGACTGATACTAGTTACATGCCTGTATGAAGCTGCTTATAAAGCCCCTCCATGGCTTTACGGTGTGGAAACAGAGGAGGAGGGGGTGGCATCAAACATAGGAAGGAGCGCTGATCAAGGCCCAGGCCCTGATTACAGGCCGGCCCCCAGTGTGCCTCACAATAAGATAATGCTATCTAGACCCACAGGTATTTGGTTTCAGTGGAGAGGGTAATAACTGTCACCAAACACTGAGGAGACCTTTCATCCCCCGGCCTTGTGTTGTCGGCCAGCGTATGTGTGCAGTTTCTGCACAGAGGCTGCTTTTGTGTGGCGGGGTGAGGTCACGTCACCACGATGGCCTTATATCTGTCCTTAGACACAATAGCTAGGTTTGATTAAATCAAACAGCCGTGACTATCTAAATGGTAGTCAACATGGTGTGTCCAAGTTACTGTGGTGGCGTTGTTGAGGAGGTGACGTAGTCCCGACTAATTTAGCCGTGCCCCAGGAGAGCAGAGCTGATAGTGAACCGTAAAAAGAATCACACAGGAGTTCAACACAGAGCAGAGGTACTTTGCTCTCTCTGGGGTTTGGTGCTATAGGGGAATGCAATGTATGGCATGCTATAGTGGTAGGCCAGTAACTAGTGGTTAACCAGGGGAGAAAGCCTGGGAGGTTAAGCAAACATGCGAGTTAAACATCAAACCAAGGGGAGCCACACAGAACCTTAATCCCGTCTCAGTGTGCCACATTTGAAGGCTTTGATTACAAATGTTATATGTTCATTCAGGAACTAGCTGCTGACAAAAATGCACTGGTGAATTTGACTGATATGGTTGTCAAGAGTTTTAGAAGTCTTGTGCTATGAGTCAGACGCTGTTCATGTCAGGAAGGACACTTGTATTTGGACAGAAAATGAGCATTTCAGGCCAAGAAATGACTAGTTTCATTCAGTCTTTATTTTTACAGTAAATTTGAAATGTGAAATTAGATTTAATGTCAATCCCCAAGGTCCAGCACTTCCAAATGTAATAAAAAAGTGTGTGTGAAGTCGAGAGGAGTTAAAAGATGAAGATCAGTGAACTGCAGGGTTTGAACTCTGGCTCTCACAAAGCTTTAAATCAGCCTGAAAGCTCTCCCTGGCAGTCTCATCTGCCATTTGGTGGAGGATTTTATCCAAAGCTCCTCTCTCTACCAAGAAGCCTTACATCCAAAGAAAGAGTGACCTAAGTGGGCATTCAACCATTAAACAATTGTGATGTTATGTTTGTTTGTCATATTTGTGTCTGTGGAGAAAATGGACCAAATCAGCCCTAAAAAATAAGGTATCCAGGCCAGGTTGTCCTTAGTTTATGTAGTAGTAGCATACATAAGGCACAAACTCAGTCCTGTCCCTCTCTTTAGACTTAAGTCCGTGTTTGTTGTGCTCATGGAGCCCTGGTGTTTGATGACACCTCAGGTCTAAATTTGGCTTTAACGCCTTTTTACAGGTCTTCACGCCCTTGACTGCAGCTCCCTATGCACAGCCAAATTCAAAAAGCTTCATGTAGTAGCAGCCCTAGGTAACTGTTGTCCCCACAACACGGATCTGCATTGACATTCTTCAACTTAATTAATGGCCAATGGGAGGTTTTTGACCTAGAAAGACTGCAGCATGAAGCTTTGAGGCATTAAAACACCAATGGAAAGTTGTACCTGCACTGGTTTCTGCACACCGTACATCTGAGCAGCTGTTGGCATCCACTTTCTACTTTGTGGCATTTCTTATCCAGGAAAGGTTTGCTGAGCCCTGTACTCTTTGTCAGCAGCAGATGTCAAGATTTAAGCATAGGAGTTGGTCAGAACAGTCACATTTTATGCATTGCTCCACGGAAGTTGTTGAGACAAAGCGTTATTTGTTCATTTCTTTTCTACCTTATCTAGAATTGTGTAGTTTTACTGGCACGTTGCTCCTCTGAGCTCAGGGCTGCTGACTCCGATTTGCACGACGGGCGTGATAGCAGGACGGGATGAAAGTGTTCATTGTTCTGTGAAAGACATCATCACAATCAATGATTTCATGGAAACTCTTCGGCAATTATGAAGAACAGTGAGCTAAGGCACATGTCGTGAGATACGAGTACATGCAAATAAGTATATTAAAATTCCATAAAATTTAAAGCATGTTAACAAAATAAAATGTCGGTTTTTAGGCTCATTTCATCAAATGCAATGAGATGCAGTGTTGAACATGGTCATTGTGCATTTTATTTATCAATATTGATGCCGTTTTATTGATAAGATTAGTAGGCAGCCATCCACCAAACCAAAGTGTGATAATGACCCTGTAAATGACAAACGCTATGCTGCACATAGGCACGTAAATGGATTCTTGTTGGGTGGAGTTAGATTAGCACCTTTTTGGATCACGCATTGCATTCAGCTTTTATTTCCTGAAGTGTTTCTGTTTTGTACTCTGGTTTTCAATGGTCTCCTAGCAACGGAAGAACCCTGACCTGCGCCTGACATGTGCGTTTGTTTTAGTTTTAAAGAGATGTGACCTTTGGACAGGAGGACTCCGATGTTCTTACAGGAAGTCTGTTTTAATATCGGGTAATACAACGCAGTCAAAGTCTGTCCTGTGCATGTGGTCATGTTGGGGAATCCTCAGCTGATTATTGGGAAGGGTGTAGGATACAGTCTGATTAATGAGTTGTGAAGCTAATCCTATTCATCCTCCCATTCACGCTGTGGTCACATGGCTGTTATGGCTTATTTTGATAGCCAGGGGACCTGTGGAAGCCATAACAGGTCCATTCACAACCTTGACTCGGTGTATCACTACTCCTATCCCGGCATTGAGGGGCTTTTGTCCCTTGATTTATTGGTCCATTTGCGATGACTGTACACTTGAACGTGGCTGATGCCCTGCTTCTTTGTGGCCTTCCTGCTGCAGAGTTTTAACAGCAGTTCAAAGGCAGTTTCTGCCATAATGGATACTCGACGGGGCTCGGCTGAAGGCTGGCTGCGCCCAGTGTTTTAGGTGGAGTTAATGGGTTGTGTAATCTCTGTAAGCAGGGGTCGGGTGGCCGTAGGGTGAGCTTAGTGGATGTCATTTCTCAAGGTTCTTTTGTTACCACAGAAGGAATCTAAGTTTCGATACAAGGTATTTTTCTGAATTACATGGAGGCAGGTTGTTTATATATCCATCTTGTTCATAAAGAAAACAGATTGCTGATTCTTATAATTGGTATAATAGGTCTGATAATTGGTTTCACAAAAATGGTCAGTTCGACTCAGGCCCATTCTTCTCTTAAGTAAACCAGCAGTTTATTTAATAGAACTTAACGTTGGCCTCTGTTAAGTTTCATTAAACTTAGTCTAGACGTTTCTGTTTCCATTACGGGAAGAGTAGTTAGAAAGTATTTACCTGATGTAGCTATTTCAGAAGAGCCCTTTGTGAACTTTCTGAATTATTGTTGCTGCCCAAGAGGATCCGTTTGACCTGATGAACTGTTACACCCACTATACTGTACGGCCATCGGGTACAAATATCAAACCTGCATTAAGGGATTTTTTGGGATGTTAACATAGAACCAAGTGACTCCTTGTCTTGTGAAAGAGTCTCTTGTGATGTACAAAGAGAATTAACACCCAGCTCTGCGGCTCCACACAGCTTGTAGCCTCTTTTTTAGCTAATTTTTTTAGTTTGGTTCGATTTACTGTTTGGTTTAATCCCACCTCTCTCATCAACCCCCTGTGAAAAACAGTTTCCAGGCGGTTAGAAGAATCAAGCTAAGATTAGACAAATGCACGCTAGCTGTTTAGCATAAAACAGCAAAATTAGAGCCACAAACATGCAGATATCTCTCAGACCAAACAGCTGCTAACAGATGCCTGAATATTGGACGTACATTTGACAAGTAGCCAGAAACTTGACTCTAAGCAATTACTTGCTTACAGATTAGCCTCAGCTACTTTATTAGCCATATTTGCTTGGAAGGGCTGTGTTTGCCTCCATATTGTAGAAAAATTCCATATCATTGAAAGTGTAATTAGCTGTATACTAATGACCAAGGCATCACTAGATCCTGAGGCTTTTGAAAGGCTTTAACTTACAAATGTTCTGTATTCGTTCAGAAAAAGGCTGTTAAATAGTTTTGTGTTTTATATAAAGTATGTTGTCCACTAAGCATTAGTATTTTGCCCAAAAGCTTAATCTGAAACATTAAACACTAAACATTTAGACCCTTCCAAGTATATGTTAGCATAACTACACAGGCCCACAACTTCCTCTTCAGGTGGTATGACCTGTTGGGGTTAGAGGTTAAAGCAAAAGCAACCAGTGAAGCAATTGCATCCTGTGATGATTCAGTATACTGATTCAGTTTCCTTTTATATCATAAAAAAAATCATATCATAAAAAAATGAAGAAATAGAAATGGCCAAAGTAGGGCATGGTGACATAGTGGGTAGAGTGGGTGGCTTATTTTGAAAAAGACAATGGTTTAAGGTCATGCAATCAAATGTGCTTCTATGGTAATAAAGTTCCATCTGTAATTCTCATTGTCTACTAAATGCCTAAAATGTGGCTGATTTGAGATGGCACAGTCCATTATAATCTGTACTGTTAAAGAATAATTAAACTCTGTATCTACCGTTTCATGTACTGACTGTCACTTTGACCAGATGAGCTGTCACACCACTTATTCTTTATAATTTGTTTGAGTGACTCAACGTTGTATTAAAAAAACACTTATACAGCAGAGAAATGTTCACTCCCACACCTGCAGCACCCTGGTATAACCCCCCTGAACTCAATCTCCCCAACAACAGAAATGGTAAATGTTTCATCAAAAAAGCTTTTTCTTAAAGACAAAAGATATAAAGTTTTAATATAGTTTCAGATACACGTGCAAAGAAGTGACCATTACAGGCAGACTGAGCTGTTGTGTTCAGCTGCCAGGTGTGAATGTGTGGAGAATGTTATCAACTCTGTCCTCAACACTGAAAAGTGTGAATGTATTAAAGCACCCAGTTCCTGCCAAATATGTTCTTATTGAGCAATGGCTTAAGCAACCTATTGGTCAATAAGATCAGTCACGTGGATGGAATGTCACAGACCTAATACCTGCAACAGTCAACAGGGATGTCAAACAGTGGCCTTGAGTAAGACCTCAACCCATGCCCATGTACTGTGTGGTTAGTCATAAAGAGACCACCAGCAGACGACAAATCCAGTACATATAAAAGAACCAGTGAGCCTGTTGGGGACATTTTGTGCAAGTCTTATCAGTCAAAGTCGTGCATGTGGTAAAGAAGCTGGTCTCTGGCCCAGTGCACTTAAGGCAAGAGGATTAGACTCCAGAGTATTATTAGAGCTACTGATTATCCCCTTACCTGATCCGCCTAATTCTAGCTCGAGCCTATTTATTTAGCAGAAAAGTGGAAAAATGTTTGGACTGAGTTGCAGAAATTGAATTGGCCTCGCCGCGCATCAGCGCTCTGGCGCGTCCAACGTTGACTGTTTTGGTGTTTTCAGCTGAACTCATTAGGTCCTGGTCTTTTGTCACCGCCTCCCCTGCTGTGAAGTTCATGTGATTAATGCACTGCTGACCACTGAGGCCCGCAGCAAGGACTTGTTTTAGTGCCAGGGAACAGCAAACAAAAGAAAATTGTCTCTCCAAATAACTGAGGACAATACAGGTTCTCAAAGCCGACCAGTCCCTTGACTCATTGATGAATGCATGCAGGCCTATATCTCTTCAAGAAAGTTTAACAAAAAGGTTTCCAATCCATTTGTCATCAAGTCTATAGCTGCAATACGTTGGATGTAATTACACACCCACTGCTTCTGACCCTGTGCCCAGAAAACAGCTTTGAGGCCTGCGTCCCAGACCAGAAGTAGGGAATCAAACGTGAACATGAGCCGGTAAATCCTGCTAACTGATCCGGCAATGTAGAAGAGGCAAAGTAGTGTGTTTTGGTGAACCTACTTTTTATTTCTTTTTTGCTTGGTGAAGAACTCCGGTGAAGTGATTTGGGAGCAAACTAAAAGTCTTTAAATTAAACAAGCACAAATAGAGACTTGGCTGTTTTGGTTGGCTGATGAGAGTGTGTGTGTGTGTGTGTGTGTTCCTGCATGTGATTCAGTGTGTGTCTGTTCTGTACTCGTGCACTATTAACCTCCCACAGAGTGTTGGGACTACGGCCAGGGTCAAGCTTAACTGTCACCTTGTCAGCAACAATGTTCTGATGCTGCTAGAGTTGATATATGGCAGATGCATTTTGCGAAAACAAAACTCTGGTGTCTGGTGTTTTGTTATCTAGGGAAATTAGTTTGCAGGGTTTTATTCCAGCCATTTTAGAAGTTTAAACTTAATATCTGAATATCTGATGTTTGGTGGATAACTGTGAGCTAGCAGCAGTTGATTAGCATAATCCAAAGCACAAAGATAAACCTAGAAATAGTAGTTAGTAACGCAACTGTATTGCTAATCTTTATTAGTTATGAAAACCTCCCCTTATAGTGACTTTAGAGCAGATTCGACATTTTGGGAAAATATAATATTGAGGAAACTGATACCACTAAATGTAGCTTAGCTTAGCTTAGCATCAAGGCTGGAAGCAAGATATATGGTGTTAATTACAGAGCTTTAGAGGTATTTGTATGCAGACTTACTACTTTTGGACAGTCAGGCTAGCTATCTGAGCTAAGCTCACCGGATGTTGGCTGTAGCCTTATACTAAACAAAATATGAGCTGCTTGTTATGCTGCATTCATGCAGAACCCCCCCCAAACAAAACAGGAAAAACAGCTAAAGAGACTGATATTCCCCTCAGGAGATGGTGGAGAGCAAACCAGAGCTGAAAGGAGAGTGACCTTACATTTGTTAGGCTAATGTTGCTCCATGTGTCCTGCTGAATGGGCCGCTAACACATTAGCCATATCAGGTTCTAATATGTTAATGTCGGGTTTACAGGTTGTTGCACTGACCAAAGTGCCTAACCTCTAACTTGTTATTCTTTTTACAGTGTCCAGGGACATGAAACTCAACCCACAGCAAGCTCCATTGTATGTAAGTATCACTATTCATACTACAACTTACAGTGCACGCAGTTAGTCTCTTAATGTGCCCACCTACACACACACACACACACACACACACACACTAGTCCACCCACACAGTTGTTTTCATTTTGCTTGACCTCTTCTGAGGACTGTGTAGGTGTGTGCAGACTGTGCATGAAGGATCATTTGTTGGGTGGGTCAACTTGGACCTTTATCATTCTTTTTAGTACCGTATATGGAGTCAGATGACCTTGTGTATTTCCTGGAATAGGTCCACTTTACTTCAACCTGAGATCTAAATAAATGGAGTATGTTTGCTGGCTGACACACATTTATAATGGTCATGTTTTACATATTACCAATTCAATTTGGCCTGAATAAAAACCACTGATGCATGGACTGGTGACATTACAAAAAATTGATCCAGATAATTTTATTAGGAGATGACATGGGACAACAAAATGAGACTACTGATATGACAACATAAAGCTTTTCTTCATAACACATCTCATGTATTTATATAAAGCTTTTGAAGGATGACTGTCGGTGTCTTGCTCCACCACTTCATGTGATTTTCTTCCCAATTAAACCAAAAGGAAAATCAACTTTGTCAAAGCCACGTTGGCTTTGTCATTTTAGATGACGAAGAAGAAACCCTCACAATTTGATCAACGAATAGGTACTGATACTTTGGATAAAAGCGTCTGCTAAATGCCTAAATGTAATGATCCACTTAGGGACTTATAACTTAATTATATTATATTACATTATTCAGAAAAGGACAAATTGAGGCTTAGTTTACCTGGACATGCGCCATTTCTCCAAATCAATAGGTGAGCAGGTATTACGAAGAGGAAGTGTGACCTCTTGATTGCTTAATGTTCTTGTTAACCGTGAGCTGAAATTGTTTTATTAGTGTGTGTGTGTGTGTGTGTGTGTGTGTGTGTACACATGTAAAGTTGTTTTAGTCTAGGAACACAGTCTATAGGATGTCTGACAAAGAAGTAAAAGGGCTTAACTCTGCAGTAACAATCTTTTTAGGTTAGTTTCCTGAATAACCGAGAGAAACTTGTGATGGGAGAGTTTCTTAAGCTTAAACCAAATTTCCAAGCCTCTGTTTGGTCATGAGCAATTAGTTGTGGGTCAGATGTGCAGCTGATTATAATTATTGAAAGCTAAGTTGAAGCTAATTACTTGCCTGGATCTGCAAATGTTTTATCTCGGACATCCTTTGCACGACAAACTTTCCCCAAGTTTTAGGGATCTCTAAGCTGCCTGGTTCGCTGGGGGAGTAACCTTTTCCAGAATGACTTCAGCCTAATTCAGGATGTTCTCTCAGTCGATTGTGCTGGGAATGCCTTCAGAGGGAGGCACTAGCTAATCTTTCTTATAATGACCATTTATAGCTAATTTCTACCTAACTCAAAAGTACTGTTAGATTACAGAGAGTAAGTGTTCTTAATACAATTCCCGAGAGTGTTAAAATCATCCTAAACTGCTTCAGTTTGCCATCATGGACCCCTGCATTCCTTCTACATATTTATTGAGGTGTGTGTGTGTGTGTGTGTGTGTGTGTGTGTGTGTGTGTGTGTGACATTCTGAGTGGGTGTCTGAGTGGTTGCAGTTGTCTCCTATCTCAAGCAGGTGAGGAAGGCACACAGGACATGAGATAAGTCAGAGACGTGTGTGTTTGTGTTGGTTTGTGTGTCTCAAGGCTGGAGTGGCTCACATATTAACCACCCTATCTATGATTTACAGTCAGGCTCTTCAGTGGAACCAGGCGGGCAGTCAGGCCTCATTAGACATCAGATTTTAGACACTTGTCACAGCAATTCTCAACAGCTAGCTCATAGGGGTTAAGTAGTTTGCCTATTATTGTACTTTTCAAAAACCAAATAAACATTTAGGGGACTCTGCTATTCAGAGTGACTGAAAACGTCAGCCCCAGTTTCTTAAGACCAGATTTCTACATCCCCGACTGTAGAAACAGCTAGTTGAAAGGAGGCCAAAGGTCAAGGCTGTGGTGTTCTTGCAATATCACAATCTTGGCCAAGGAATGATTTTTAAATGAGGAAGTGATGGGTACAGAAATTAAGTTTGTTTCAGAGAGCGATTAGCGTTGAAAGGGTTATGTGAATTGTTGGGCAGAGGATGACTCGTGGAAGCTCTTTAAAAAAATTAGTTCTTTCTTTCAATAACAGAGCAACTGCAGCTTCTGTTCTGACTGTGAGTAAACATGCTATTTACATTCTTGGCATTTAACAGACAATGTTTTCCAAACAATGCAGCTTATAATTAAATGAGAAGGTAAAGGGGTTCAGTCTCTTAAGGGATGGGGAACCTGTGTGACCTCTCTGTCATGTGATGGTCTGCAACTGCTCCATGAAGGAAGGATGCTCAAGTTCCCAGCAGTGAATTAGAGGATGTGTGTAGTTTCATTACTAAATGCTCTCTCAGTTTTGCACCTTCAATGTCATGTGTGAACAGGATGTGACCGAATGTGCGCCTGACTCCTGAAACTCGCCAACGAACTTGAAAGATTTCCATGAATTTGTTTTCTAAATTGTAAAGTGGGAACAAAAGCGACAGTATCCTGCTTCCCAGAACAGTATGCGTGAACGCCACCAGGGATGAATCACACGCAAGTGTAGCTATAAACCATTAACTTTATCATATATTTTATGGGTCATCAAAATTGATATGTTGTCCATAGCAAGTTTTTTTGTTTTGTTTGTTTTGTCATGTTATTATAGCAGTTTCCATGGTCTACTGCATTTAAGGTAATTAAAGAAGGAAAAACTAATCTTGCCATGGAGGAGCTATGAGATGCCTATAGTCAGAAGTTCAGCCAGGGGGATACATATTCATTTAAACTGCAAAATAAGTTTTAAATTCATCATTAAAAAGCAGATTTGGAGAGAATTCCTAACAGTATTTGTGACGGCCTGGAATCCACCGCTGCCTTACCTGGATAGTTACAGTTGCAGGGTGTGTGGAAAAGGCTACACTCACACATGCATATTTAAAAAGAGGGGGCTGGGTTCCTAGCTTCCAGCTGTTCTTTTGATACTGCCTGTTCCCTGTATTGAAGCTCCATGATTAGCAGGTCAATACCCCAGCAGGTCACTTTGTTAAGTACTTATTACCAGCAGAGAGCACAGTCATACGGAGTGGCTGAAAGACGCGCCACGCAGCTTTAAAACCGCTGGTTTGTCTTTTTGAATTAAGCCAGACACGAGAGTCATTTCTTCTATTTTTGCGTTTTAGTTATTGTTACTATTACACTTATTGTCAGTAGCATTGGTTCAGTGTGTGTGTGTGTGTGTGTGTATGTGTGCTTGTTTGCATGTTTTGCAAAGCGTGCTGTGTGCAGCTGTGCTTCCTGCCGTCTCCAGCAGATGTTTCGCATCTCTGCTTCTCCACCTCCACCCCCTGCCAACACATTTGCCTCCAAAAGGGCCAACGGTGATCTTATTCAGTTGACGTTCTATGCTGCTCTTTACTCTCCTTTTATTCAGATACGTTTGAATTCTTAGATCGCAGATTGATTACAAGCAGTCATAACTGATGAGGTAAAGTAAAAGGAGGAGAGTGGAAGCACATTATAAAAACAGGATTTTCTTTATTTAATCTGTTTTCAGTTCAGTTAGAAAAATCAGTAGTTTATGATATTTATGTTGGGTGGATTTTGACAAAATAAAAGGCTGTTGTGGTGCTGTCAAAAAAATCACTTTATTGTGACATTATAATTCAGGTGGTTTGCCACCCACCTTCAGCAGTAGAGGAATAGTAGTTTCTCCTTTTTGTTTTTTTTTGCTTTTCTTTTCTTCATAGTGAGGATGTGGAACTTATTTCGCACATTTTTATTTTCACATGGAGTGCAAACTCACAAATCCAATGAGGCACCAATCCGTTCAGTATCACCAAACCTTAATTTCCAATCTAGGCTCGGGATGAGAGATGAGATTTTAATGGAGAGAATGTCATGCCTGCTGGCTTCCACCCATCTACAACTCATTTACGCCAGTGCCTCTTCTCTGCTTGTTAAAGCTGAGACTTTCCGTGCATAGCAAAGCCTGCATCCTTAATACTGAAAGTCAGTGTATTTAGTCCCGAACCTCGGAAGGTTACTGCAGGCTGTTTCTCTTCCTCTGGTCGCCTTTTGAACACATTTTTCACCCCCCTCACATTGCTCAGCAGCCGCATGTGGCTTGCCAAACGGAGACTTGCCAATCCCAAGGCTGCTGGTTAGCAACGATGCTGTTAACCTGCTGAGCTACACCCCACCCCCATCCCCGTTTGTAACAAGGCCTTGAGGCGAACACTTTAACTCGGACACCAACCTTCACAGGCCACCGCGTGTCAGGCTGTTCATGTTGCATCAGACGAGCACTGGTCAGATTAAGTGGGATGAAATGTCCCATTATCCCTCCTCTGTGTCAACAAGCTGCAGTCCCCCATTGGAAAATGGCAAATATTGAACAATATCCCTACTATTATTTTTTTTTTGCTTCTCCTCCTCCTCAGTCTGTCCTCGGCTGACACCACATCATTCCACCCAACGCTCCAGCAACAACATAGACAATTGTCACTTTAGAAAAAGAGCAGACTGCACAATAATTTATGCATAACTATTTTTTCACATTGGACTATTAGCACATTGACGCATGATACTATCTTGTAAGCACAATATAGCTGAGAAAATATGAATACATAAATCAGTATTAAGTAAAAAAAAGTTCTCCTGAAATCCCTAATAATTCACCGTTTGCTAAGCCCCATCAACCAGTTAGTGATGCTACACATGCCAGGTTTTCTGTTCTTGGGCGGCACATGCAGTTTACAAATGATAAGTCGCAAAGTAATCTCTCAAAAGTTTTATTTTGACTTTTTTAATGTGTTCATCTGACTCGTTTTGAAACAGGAATCCTGCACGAGGAGTCATAAATATGCATTTGATGTCTGCATGCATGATATTGTGCTAAAAGACTCCTGTTGCAGTCGGATAAGTGAGATAAGGAAGATTGTATTAAGTAAGATCAGCCATTTAGTTTTAACATAACCCTGGCTGCTTACCTTGTTCGTATTTTCAAACGGTATGTGTCACTTTTAACATCACAAAGGAAAGGGCTTTTAGGGTAATGTGAGAGAGAAGTGATGTGTTTGGCAAACATATTTTGGGTAATGTTGGCTGGGCTTGCTGGAATGTTAACTTCCCCAAATTCACTTAGAGCAGGACACAGCTGCTAACGTTGCCTACGCTCTGATAGCTTTGAGATCCGGCTTCCTCAGAGGGGGGACATACTACGTACAAAAAAAAAAATATAAAAAAAAAAAATATATATATATTTTTAAAACCAATACAGAAGCCTTGCTGTTAATCATATTACCTCCTTTTGTAAAACGGTTGCGTCGACCTTCTCCTCCTCCTGGAGCTCCCTCACTGAGACGGTAGAAAGTCAAGCTGTTCCATATTTCAGTGCTGTATGCTGCCTCCCCATTTGTCTGCTAATGATGTAATGTGTAGCATTTTAACATCAATAAATCATTACCATATTAACTTTGAGGCATTAGTCTGGTCGCTTTAAACCGTAAGACTGGCGGCCTGAAATTTGTAATCCAGATTACAAATCTACCGGCTTGGATGTCTGTAACTAGATCAAGTTGTACGGGATGCACCAGCATTTGTCTTAAATGACCAGCTGTGATTGGATTCCTCTCTCTTGATCACTTTTGATGTAATCTATGGGAGACTGATAACCAGGCACATTTTCACTCAGCTAGAAAACAGGAGTACTTAGTTGTGGACTTCAAAACCTTATTGCCTAATAAAGTTTGTTGTGCTATACACACACTATGTAGGCTGTATTAAATCATGTCAGAGATGCATTTGTGTTCTTGAGCATTGTTGTGCACACTGTACCGTGCACTGTAAATGCATCCCTGACTAGCACCACATTTGGGTTGATACTTTGAAATGCATTCTAAGTACATTTACACATTTATGTAGAGCTCTCTGTTTGATATCTAATCAGCCAAGAGGCATTTAGCAGCAAGTGTGACCAAGAAATGTGTCTTCATTAACCATGAGGAAAAATAAGCTTCTTTCACACTTCTTCCATGTATTGTTTTACTTCAAACTTGTTCCAGTTACACTATTGTGACTGCAGAGGTTCAACTTCTGCTTACCTGCTCATACACTAGTGTATATTGGCAAATCAATAAATAAATAGATATTATATATACTGTATCTTTTAGATATTATATATTTTGAGAAATATGTTGCAACACAACAGTCAGATTTAATACAATTAGTCATTTCCTCCACTTTTCTTTGATGACATGTATGCAGTTGGATCTCTCTCTGATCTCTCTTTGCTCTCTGTCTCTCTGTCTCTCTCTCTCTGTCTCTCTCTCTGTCTCTCTCTCTCTCTCTCCAGGGGCGGTGTGTTATCACAGTGCAGCTCGGTGATGAAGAGCTGGCTGCCAACGAGGAGGGTGTGGATTACTTCCTGCTGTTTGCTGGCAGCACACAGAGGCACCTGACGAGCACCCTTAGGAGCAGCCATGACACCTTGCAGGCAATGTGTCCCGGTGAGCCACCCCACCCACTATGCCGCTCCCCTGTTACCTCATGGACCAGTGGGAAGGCAGCTCCACCTACAGTATTAAATACATATTAAATATATTTTTAACTGCTATCATGTTTGTCTGTGTTAACTGATAGCACAGTTCTTGTTGCAGATACCCTTTAGATTACCCAGATTGGTGTTGGTAAATAAAAACAAACTGGAATGAAGGTTCTGTGACTGTAGCACCATTCGGTCTTTTATGTTTTAGGCCACAAACACACAAGATAAAGTCAAAATATGATCAAAGAATTCAATACAAAATAAAATGCAAAGTAGAAATGATGAAAAGCAGTCAGGTTGCCCAAATTAACATTAATGGGTGCTAAGGTATGCCAAAATGAAACACTGTTTCAAAGCAATAATTGTAGGGGAGGGGGTAGTGTTAGTTTGCCCTCATGTCACACAGAAAGCATAGGGCAGTCAGGAGTTATTATATTGTAATAAATGATTAATCATCCGCCACCACTGTCCTCGTTTTTAAACTAATGTTGTGATTTGGAGAGAGAGAAATCTCCTCATTTGACTTTTTCTAGAGCCTGGTTAATTCATCATTCCTCGTGGAGCACTTCCCACTTTATCTACTTGCAAAATTGAACGTATTCAGCCAGCGCTAAAGTCTGAAAAACAGACAAACAAAAGTGTTAGGAAAGACACTTCATGTGAGGAGAATGAGCAACACTGAAATCAAGGGTCAAAGGTCACTGTACACAGAAAATGGGTGGTAACAATACAGGATACTTGTGACCCTATAATAAACATGGATGGTAGCAAACTCTTGGGAAAGACATGACAAACAAAGAGATTGTTGATCTCATTGTTTTCCTGAAGCCTCTGTGTTCCAGACGGGAAAATAAAATGCGGAACATGCTAAACTGTGTTATCTTGTTAAGAGCTCGGCTGAATTACAGTCGTCTGATGGGGCGTCGGAGAAGGTTTAACTCTCTGCTAACAGATTAGCTCCGCTTCACTTTATCCTCCATCAGTGCACACAGAGCTCTCCGTAGGACTGGCCCTGTGACCAAGCAGAAGGTCGCAGGATGGAATTCGCAGGTGGCCTGGGAAAATGGCTGCCGATGCACTGAATCAGTACTTTGGCTTGGATTGAGGTACCCTTGAGCAAGGCATTTCCTGCTTTTAATATTCAAGTACAGCTGCCAAGTGACCAGCTGGCTATGTTTTGTAGTGAAAAACAACACTGACACAAGGTCAATAAAAACAGGTGTGCTGAATAAATGGGACTGATATGGTGCAAATCTTGTGCCAGGTGCAGAGGGCGCTATCGAGGGTCAGCTCCGGTTGATTTCCGTTTTAGCAAGTAGAATGACAAGGAGTGCTGCATCCACCGCGTGTGACTTGGCATTTGTGGAGTTAGTAAATGAATGCAGAAGGCTAGTGCTCTGAAAATTAGAAGCAGGCATGTCAGCACTGCATACATTTACAAGGCAGCCATGCAGAGCCTTTTATTCCCTGTTAGTTGTGTTTTGACATTGGCCGTGTGTGTGTGTGGACTACAGTCCTCTGTGTTCATTCTTCTTGTTATGACAACTGAAAACTCATTAGCATAAAAAGTAATTTAACTGATAACATGTTGCATTGTTAATTTGTTTGAAAGTCAAGTATGATTTGTGACTGCCGAATATGTATTAGTGAGATAAATTGAAACACAAGGTTTGTTAAGTATAGTAATATTCAGATTTGTTGGTGTTAATTAGATATGATTTAAGTCAACAGTGCACATCTGTTCTGTATTATAGCAGATTATTGTTAATTATTGGTTCTTGTTGAACCTTATTGTCTTAGTGATGTCAAATGACAAAATATTGATGTAGTCTTTGTTAAATTGTCTTTTTTTGTGTTGTTGTGATTATCTCACACAGGATAAATTGGGATGAAGCACTAAATTTATGCAAACAAATGTGGTCTTTTAAAGCACATCTCACACTTCACACACATTCAAAATCTTTTAGAAAATTGCTCATAGACAAATCTCTGTCTAGTATATAATCTGAAGTGGTTGACGCAGAGTGTGAATGTTTACCTGGAGGGAGGGATGTTAACATATTATGGTCACCAAATTAGGCTCCACCAGATGATACCAGTAGCAGTTACAACATGTAGGCTATCTATAAACCACATGATGGTACTGGATAAGTTCGACCCTCTTGCACTTACCAGGACCAAGAAACCGTAACCATAACAAAGGTTCACTTAGGAACTATGGGTGAAAAAGGTTTATTGGATGAATCCTGTCAGATTTAGCACCACTAGCATGGTATGTAACTTGCTAGCATCCACTCTGTTTTGTATCTACTTAGCTTCTCTGCGCGTTTTCTTACTAATTTTCACAGGTCACAACTGTCGCACATTTAATACTGCAGTTATTTTAATTACTATTACATTTACTATAATAATTTGCCTTAATGGTTATTGTTATACTTTCCATGACTTTCGTGTTGTTGCTATGACCGTAAAGTTGCTAAAGTCACCTTGCTAGCCGCAACTAGCTAACAACGGCCAATGCTTACATTATAGGGACATAGCAAATTTCTTGCCCAAAACACAGTCAACTTTATAAAAGGCACATTTTACACATGGGATTTGGTCATATATGCAGACAGACCAGAGATAATATAGAATATAACCTATTTTTTTGTCCTCTGTCACCTCCTCCTCCTCTTTCTCCCGTCTTCTTGCTTTTTAAACTTTTTTTCTGTGTCCCTCCTTGTATCATCTTGCAGCTCATGACTGCTGTGAGGTGGTGGTGGTCACCTTATGTTCAGTCAGCCAAGGTTTCCCAGAGGACCCAGAGGAGCTAAAGCCCCGTCTGGGTCACGTGGCTCCATTGGCCGAACATCGATTCAGCTTTGTCCAGGATTTGGCTTTTGACATGGCCCAGTTTCTGGTGAGCGACTAGATGAGTAATTTCCATTTCTAAGTGAGTGATAAAACCACCAGAAAAACTGAGGCTCGTCACAGAAGAGGAGAAAAGTGGTTACCATTGGTTACAAGTGATACAGCAATGTGGGCAAAGTGACAGTAAGACAAAAGATTGCCATGTTATTGTTTCTTCCCTGACGAGGCTTGATGTCTCACAGTCCTTGGTATTCAGTTAATGAATTCTTTTCAGCACAATGTATCATCCCATAGAAATTTAATATAGAATTTTATTTGCCAAGGAGTAGGACAAGATAATGTAACTGTCTTGAGCACTCAAACTTAAAGACTTAAAGCCTCTAATGGAACATTTTTTTCAGTTTTTTAATCTGCATATGATTTTGTTTTTGTCAACACAGCACAGCCCCAATGAAGCTTCATACTTCTACATGCATGTGAATGTGTCCTCCTACATTTACATCTTTAGGCATTTGGTTAATACTGTTATGCTGAGCGTCTTAAAGCGAGTGCTTCCAGTAGACTAAGCCTCAGCACCTCCTCTGTAAAACTTGACTTATCTTTGTAATCACCCTCCACACAGGTGAGCACGGCGGGCCGGGCTGATGGCCTCGACGGGGCGCTGCTGCTGGATGAGTGTCAGATTCCCCTGCAGGAGTGTGAACGTCTGGATGAGAGCCTGGCGCTGGCCCTCCACCACCTCGTGCTGCCTCCAGGATGGAGCCTATTGGGGAACAAACTAACCAACAGCACTGGTGAGGCTGGAGGGCAGTGGGACTGTCTGTAACATGCAATTTCCTCACACAGTAAAATGTGCTAAAGTCAGACATATGTCTCTACGTTGATTCAGGAACATGCTGACAAAATATAGTTGTGCAGCACATAATGACACCTCTGTTTGTCTATGTGACACATGAAGTATCTTTCAGTGTTGACTAGATAATAACGAAACTAAGAAGACTGATCGCTCAGCGTTATGTTGCCGTATTTTCAAAACAGTGCTACTTCGCTCAAAAGGGACACTACAGTTACTGGTCGAAGCAGCAAGACATTGTTACTGTTTGGTGCACAGGAGTGCATGTTGGCATGCAACATACTGTTTCCATGTGTCTGTGTGTGCATTGCTTTGTGTGTTTCCTACTGCTAATTAGTAGAAGTGACTCTTGTTGAACTTCCACCTTTTTATAGACAAAGCTGGCAGCAGATTTATGGGATGTGCTGTCAAGCACCGCTGCCGCTACTGCAGTAGCAGAGTGGAACTGAACACGCTGTACACTGACGGCGGGAGTACTGATGTTTGGCTTAATCACGGTCGGCAGTCGTGCCTTCCAACAGATCAAGGTAGTCTGTGTGAAGGTGGCAGTTATTCAGTCTCAAAGCATCAGTCTGAAATTGGGTATGACGCTGGCTTTGAGAAAAAAAAAAAAAAAACCCACATTAAGGTACCGCTTTTGTCTGACCTCCAGAGTCTGGCTGTGAATGTGCTGTGTGGAGAAGCTAATTCAACACAGAAGGATTACTTACTAGCTAATGATTTAAATCATCAAACTCCGTGATTTCTTCCTTGTAATTAGAAGGAATGCATAATTTAATAGAAGTCGGTCTTTAGCAGTTCCTGGTCGGTTTGCTAGAATTACTATTTCTTGGCAAAGGCACTTGAAAATGAAATCCTACACACATTAGAGTTTAGTTATAAGGTGCCACCACAGTAATTACAGCTTGTGTAATGTGGCCTACAACCTGGGCTTTTAGTAGACTTTAGTAGATTTTTGAAAACTCATTGGGTCAACTTATTCTTATCCAAACAACCAGAATCATCCAAAATGCAGGGCACATAAACTGAAGCTACACTCATATCTAATGTGTGTCAACACACCTACATTATGTGCGCGATTTATGACATTAAGGCTTAAGCTATGTTCATTTTCTACAGCATTTTAATGAGTAATCATGTATTTGATCAACTGTGTATACGTTGTGACAAGCTACCTGAGGCCAAAGAGATGTCTACCTGAAAATGACTGAATAATAGATTTTCTTGTAATCTTATATTAAGCACTGCTTGACACTCAGTGAAAATAATGGAGAGCAGACACATGTCTCTGCAATTAAAACTAGAAGGCTGATGTCAGTGGGGTGTTTAGTTGGGAGCTTGTATTAACTGAAAGACTTGAACATGAAAACACATCTCTATCTGGACTTTTATCTGACTGGTAAATATTAAAATCAAGATCAAACCGAGCAGATTATGTCTGCGCTGCAGCCCGGCCAAATGGCAGTTTGGGCTGTGAGAAATATCTGTCGGTACAAACAAACGTTTTTATTAAAATTAAAGTGCCAATTTTCTCATTGACTCTGATGCCTTTAATCAGTTAAGGAAGCCAAATGAGCTGATGTGGATTATAAACTCAGAGGGGTAATTGCTCTCTGTGAAGCAGCATAAACAAGACTTTGGGGAGTTGTTAGAGTGCGGCCTCTGGCTATTGTTAAGATAATAGCTTATAGTTTAACTTGGACCAGCAGGACAAAAATGAAGACTCAGTTAGTGAATAGTGGAAATTGAAAGTCCACACACTCCTTAAATTGTTTTATTCATTATTGGTTTGGAGCCTGAAAAGAAAAGTCCATCCAATCAAATCTTCAGTAATGACCTCCCTGCCGATTAGATAAGATCTACTTGTTACTGTTGTGAAAAGTGTTGTGGCTTTTTACTGATGGACACACACTCACACTCACACTCCTTTGCATTGAAGTCAGTTGTCATTTTGTTGATGTGGAAGGCGGCTTCGTGCTGTGGTGAGTGATGTGCGCTCTAATAGGCTCTGCTTCACAATATGTCACCTCTTCAACACAAGACGCTCAGCTGCGGAAAACTGCGGGGATGGAAGAGGAGTGCAGCTCTCTTTCCATTTATCAGATCTGTCAGATGATGATGGATAGCAGCAGACTATAGGTGGAGGTGACGGTGGTTTATCTCAGTCATCCTTCACGCTGTGGACACGCAGCAGTCACCGATCTCACCATAGCCAGCCATTTATTGTCCTCTGGGAAATTAATTTCACCTGGAAGAACTGTGCATGGCAATGAAAATGGTGAACAACACCCACCTAATTCACCAGTGTTGAACAGGTAGCAACATTCAGTGTCAAATGATCTGTAGCCTGTGGTTTGTACCATCAGTTCCATTTCAGTATATTACTTATTATGATCAGCTGCCTTAACAAATACATATGGTAAAATCTCCTCAACTTTATTTACACTCAGCTTTTAAGGATTGTTTAACTTAAATATCTTTGGACTGGTTTTGGTCTGTTGGTTGAACAGAAGTATTTTACTTTGGGCTCAGGAAACTTTACATTTTTTTCCCCTTTTTCTTATATTTTTAAGATAAAATAAATGAATCCCAGCACACTGTGGAGCCACTTCATGTTGGTGATTCATGTACTGCAGTAAATGGCATCAACTACATGTACATCCCAGCCGACAGTACAAAATGTGGATGTTATGGCAGCCAGTTTTGAGGAACCGCCATCAAACCCAGCAGCAAAGCATTTCCTGCTGCTGTTTGGCATCTCACATTCCAGTCTGGCCCAGCTCGGCCAAGTGGACCATTACATTTGACCAATTAGCTTGAGATTCATCAGGGCAGGCTGGTTCAGACTGGTCCGTGTCTAATGGAGTGAAACCTCTCATCAGCAGATACAACCAGCATTGTAAATGTTGACTAATGGTTATTGTGGCGCTGATAACGGAGCATAAAATGTATTTTCTGCCCCGTTTGCTGGTCTGTTTCAGTTTTTTCATCTTCTGGATGTTATCATACTGTTGAAATCTGCACAAGGCACGATTAAAAGGTCCTAGAACAAATCACAGGGGAGCAACTTTTAGAACAGCTTGTTTTGTTTATTTTCCCTGTTTGCTCAAATAAATATCTGGTTTTGTATAGGGACACTGCAGGAAACAAGTCGTCTGCTCACTGGCATTGACAAATGAAAGCCAAAGAGTAAAACACATTCCTCCTAATAACAGTGAAGCAACACTCTGTCCAGAAAAATCTGGACTCAGCAACACTATCGTAGACGTTTTATCTTTCTCACCCCTGTAGTTCCTGCTGTTATAAATAACCACAGACCAGCTGGTTTGATAAACCTTAGCATTCTGTGTGCAGAGTACTGACTCTGCATTACAAGACATCTGGATGCTGAAGTGGAGATTTCTCAAACACCACACCATTTTCAATCCCCTAACATGTACAGTTGTGTGGTGTTTCAACTTACCGTTTTCTTTTTTTCCTTCAAAGATCTGTATGTTCATGAATCTCCATTTATGTCTTTGTTGATGTGTTGATGAGGAGGGTTTTAGTGTTTGATGATGTTATTAGGAGTTCGATTCATATATGGGCCCCAATAATGGACTTTGATTGCAAATGAGAGTCAGGTGCCCT
This sequence comes from Nannoperca australis, assembly GCA_036023655.1. Taxonomy (NCBI): domain Eukaryota; kingdom Metazoa; phylum Chordata; class Actinopteri; order Centrarchiformes; family Percichthyidae; genus Nannoperca; species Nannoperca australis. The sequence continues at coordinate 28,836 of JAVQJD010101105.1, forward strand.
TTGTGTTGCTCAAATGAAATGGTGTAGTTTGATTTAGTCACATGCATCATTGTTGTTGTGGCTGCTGTGATGGTTTTATTACCACATATTAGCTGCTGTTTCAGAAGCTTTTACACAATGACTGAAATACAAGTTTTATATTACAGAAACACAAACACTTGACATATTCTGTAATATCGTGCACAGAAATGGCCAATTTAAAAATACTTGTCAATTGGCATGTTGGGGTTAATTAGCTTCCAAATATGTGTGTTGATCCATTGTTGAAGACAGACAGAGACAGAGTGGTTTTATCAGTCTGTAAATGTGTAAAGGTCAGTTGTTTACTGGGTCACTGTGGACCCTGTACTGGTTTAATTAGATGGCACTGTAGTGTGTTGCCAAGGTACAGCAAGCGGTGGTATGTCAGCTATTGCACCACAAATTGGCTGCCTGGACTGCTGCACTCTTCCGTCTTTCTCAGTTTCTTTCTTTTTTGTTTGCTTGTTTGATTCTTTCTGCACTTTTTGTATTTATTTCTGTATTTCTCTTCCTCTGTCTCTTCCTCAGACCTTAATCCTCAGGAGACTCTGCTGCATTTCTCTGCACGCCGAGGTCTTTTTCGGGTTACGCACTTCTGGCTGAAGCAGCCTGGAGCGAGAGAGGCCCTGCGATTGGCCAACAGACAAGGCCACACCCCCTCCGCCATTGCAGTCCTGCGGGGACACGAACGCCTCCATGAGCTCCTCGCAAAGTAATCACTTAGCACATCTTGTAATGACAATCAAAGGCTATTTAAATTGCATACTAATGTGAATGTTTTGCCATGCAGTGCTTTACAGTTTGAGCATAAATCATAAACAATACAACATAAGAGCAAAGAAAAATATATTAAACAAAACTTCATATCCACAGTGTTGGACAGTGATACTAGCTCCGACTTTAAGTGAACATTGCCCCCTTTGCAAACATTACCATGTCAGTTTATCAGAGGGCAGTTGGTTTGTTTCCTCCAGGCCTTTTAGGGCAACCTTCTTTGTTGACTTCATGGAACAATAGAAGTATTCCAAGAACATCACCACAAAGCCCACTGCAGCCTCGCTTAGCACTTTCAGCTGCAGCCAGATAGTTGAGGGCAAATTAAGAAGTTGTGGGCTGCCAGTATTGTTCCAAGAGAATCCCGAGATGGGGAAACAATTTGCAACACAAGAGCCTGGTTTCAACTTCTGTGTCTACTGACCTGTAGGACATCTCCACAACATCTCACTGTGTGTAACTTTACTTTAATCCAAAGACACATCAGTGCTGTCTTTAATAACAGTGTATGTGTTTTGTTTGCAGTTGTGAGGTGTTAGTCATAATAATGCCTTTTGTTCTCAATGACGAGTTAAGTCAAACTCTTCCCATCCCTTTTTAGTGAAACATTAAACTGTGTGGAAAACACTGCTTTTTGGTAAATGGCCTGAGGCATGGCTCGAAGTGGAAAAGGATCTTTTTTGTGTCTTCCTAACTGCTGCAGAATAGTGTTCACTTAACTCAAAATGAAGATGCCACAAGCTGAAAGACAACTACCACTTAGTGAGCTCGCTCATTACCAAGCATGCACTGAAGTTGCTTTACAACTTACAGCTCCCTCTTTATGTGTCGGTAATTACATTTCCCTCATGAGAAGTGAAGTCACTTGCAGCCTGGCTGGTGACCTCAGCTGCTAAAGCAATCCACCCAGTATTATGCAAACAGATCTTCCTGACTGGGAGGTGTCTCCTCTTTACAGCACAATATTTTATGAACAAAAACACTGCACATACTTTTACCTTCAACACTTAGAGCGTACGCAGCGGGGGGGGGAGTGAAGTTTTCTCAGAAAGCGTATGGACTAGGAGTGGTCTTCAAGTGGGGCATTGCAGGGTGTGTTTTACTACTGGAAGGGAAAGAAACATTTTTGGTTGATTGACCACAGTGTCTGGAACTTTTTAACTTTTACTAGCTCCATTTATTACTTGACAGCATCGCAATAGGTTGCTTGATTACCTGCTAAACTGCTAGAATAGACTAACAACCACAGCATTTAACTGATGGCCTTTCCCACACTTGAAAAAAAACAGCAATTTATTGCGGATTATCAAAAGAGAAGGAGGAGTGTGGATCGGCTGACATCACTGTTAAAAGCTCTGTTCTGTGCTGTGTTAGCCAATCACTCTACAGACCCTTCGTAATGATCTAAGTGTTTATTTCACGGCAGGGCTGAGACGGACACAGAGCCGGTCAAAGGATTTGAGACTCCCCAGCTGGTCTCTGAAGACGCCCGGATAGTTTGCCACCTCCCCAGGCTGAACACACACACTCTGACTCTGATCATCCACCCCGGCCACGATCCTCCGACCCTTCAAAGGAGCGTGGAGCAGCTGCTGCACTTGATATGCCATGTCCATGCCAAGGTGAGTCACACCACCCTGCCCTTTTAGCACGCTATCTCTGCTCATGTTGGGTTCACCCAGGAGCTCTGCTGCTGTTGAACATTGTTGGATTGTTTGTCTTTTCACTGCCCTCATTTTTTTTAACCTTCAAGCTTAGTTTGTATAACTGGTGGGAACACCTTATGCAATCACAGAGTTGGCGATTGATAAGACCGAGAGAGCAACTCTGTTGGTTTCTCTGAGGGGGAAAACTAACGTTTATTCTCCTCCTTTTTTTATATTCTGCAGGGAGTTTCTGTACTGGAGCTGCAGATTGATTCTCTGCACACAGCTGCTGAATGTTGTGATGGAGTAGAAACAGAGATAACCTGTCTGGAGCGACTACAGCAGCCTGCTACAACGTTGGAGTGCCTGGATTTAGCAACAGGAGGGAGCTGGGTAGAAAACTGCTCAGTGGAAAGCAGCAGTAGTCTTTATTGTGGACATGGTGAGACTGGGAAGGCAGAGAAAGACTGGAGTTTGTCTGTGAATGCTCCAACCTCTGAAGCACATCCCCAGGAGCATGGCCTCGGCCCCCCAGAGGACTGGGTGTGTCTCAGTTCAAACACTGGGAGAGATTACTGGGAAACGGAGGAGGAGGGAAGGGAGCAGCCTGTTGTTTCCACCCAGAGTTTGAGTTTGCGTGACAGGAGTGAAGGAGCACAGAGTGAGGTAGAAGGGGAGAGCCTCACTGTGGGAATCCTACCACCAGCAGGCTGTGGTAAACAGGCAGAGGAAACTGATAGAGGAGAGGCTGTCATCCGGGAAGGACAGGAGGCCACGAAGGGAAAGGGAAGATTGGAGCAGGGAGAGGAAGACAGCTCAGCTACAAGAAGGGAGGAGGAGACAAACTCGGAGTCAACAGATCTAATAACGCCCGGTGGAGACAGGGAAGCTTCAGTCATGGGCCAGTCCCCATCGTCAGAGTGCTCTGAGGTATTTGACACCTCTGATTCCGAAATGAAGAAAGGAGAGAATGTTGGAAAAGAAGAGACGAAACTTAGCCAGGAGCTCTGTGAAGGACTCTCTTTAGACAGAGAGAAGGCAGAGAGTGAAGGATTCACAGACCCTGTATCAACCCTAGGGGATCTCCCCAACCCATCACTGATGGGAAAGTGCAGTGATGTAATCAAGGAGCCTGAATGTGCTGTTCCTCGTCTCTTGATAGAAGGCCTCCGCGAGGGGAAACCTCCACCAGACATAAACAACCTGGAACAAAACCAGGAAACAGCTGGTAGGGATTACACTACAGAGCAGCAGCGGGGCTTGACTCCAGAAACTGGCTGTCATTCTGGGAATTGTACAGGAACCGTGAGTGGTAAAACGCTAGAAGGTGAAGGCGTAGCTGAACATTTTGGATACAGTATTGAAAGTACCAGTTTGCCTGTGGATGACGATACAGCTGATTGTCAGACTGCTGGTAACTCCGTGGAAGATATACGGACTGATCCATCACCTGAACGATCACCTGAAATGATGGCCAGCTCCAGTAACAGACATGCTGATCATGATTCAGGGATGAGCCATGGCCTCTCAAGTGATGATGATGGCAGTTTCCGATCAGTCGGAAGCTCCACAACAGAAATTTTCCACCCTACTCAGGAAAATGCTAGTATGGAGGATCATGACTTGTTTCAAGCCAAGATAGTAGAACCGTCCTCAACAGAATTCAAGATGGAGGAACCAAACGATTCAAAGCCTGGTGAAGGCAATGCATGCTCGGTGGACGCAGGGCTCCCGTTGGAAACAATGACAGATTGCAGCCAGACTGGCACCGAGCCTGAGTCACAACTGTCACCCAGCCTCCAGACAATGGAGGCTTTGAATCCTGAGGGGACAGGGGAGACACTCGCCCCAGAGCTTTCCAAAAAGGATCTGTCGTTGGGTCCAACGTTGTCAGAGAGCATGGACGCTCCAACGGTGAAGGTCGATGAAGGTGAAACTGGAGAGGCCACTGACTCTGAACTGAATGCAGGGATTGAGCATTTGGCATCAGAGGGCCACAGTAGGGTTTTAGTTGAACCCAGTCTGTCTGTTGCAGAAGAAAGTGAAGTGGTTGGCCCAGTTAAAGGAGAATGTCTGTCAACGGAGACCAGTGATAGATCGGCAGTGGTCTCAGCTGAAAAGAGTGGAGATGTGCAGTTGGTGCAAGTGCAGCCCAAACAGGATAATTCAGAGATGACGGCAGACGAGAGGTCACCTGATGACGGATCAGGGAAGTCAGAGAATCGGACCAATGTATCGTCATCACAAGGTGTCACTCCACTTTCTGATAGTGCAGATATCAATGCCTTGGAAGTAGAGCCACCTTCCACAAACAGTGAAGAATCCAGTGAACCTTATGTTGAGAATGAGATGACTCCAAAGACTCTTGACGCAGTGGATGGAGTCTCACCAAGCCACAACAGTGCAATTCAAGGTGAGCAAACACTGATTTATTTCAGTCCCAGTTCAGGTTTATTCTAATTCCCCACACTTGCATACATCACAGGGCAATACGTTTGTCAAAGTCTTATTCCTAAACAAATATGCTAAATCAGATTCAGTCCTGCTCTAGTGATTAATGGCAATGGCTCCGCAAAGCTAAATGCAGCGTGGCTCACCATATTTGTGCTAACAAAGGTTTTTGTGACATCCTGTTGTGATATATTGCTGTGCGTCTTTCTGCTTTTTAGGTGCTAACTGTCTCTCTAATTAGGATTTAGCTTTTAGTAATTCCTTAGGATTCAATTTTTCTATTAAAAAAAGTTTTTTAAAAGCACTTTTTCTTAAAATGTGAAATTAGTACAATCATCTATCCATGCAAGGACACTGGGATTCATTGTGACGTTTAAATAACAGGAAATACTGAGCCGGTTTATATCTTTGATACCTCGGGCCATGTAAGTCTGACAACACTTCCCTTTATATTCATATGTTCTGTGTTAGTCTCTGGCTCATGTGCACCCTGTCTACACTATACTGTATGTCAGCAGGAACAGTCGCATTGCTAGGCTGGGTTCTCTAAAACAAACATTCACAAGCCAGCTGATGTGACAATGGAGCAGGAAGTCAGCCCTGCAGAGTCTCTCTTCTCTAAGTGAACTTCCAGCACTCCTCTGTCGGCAATTTTCACTCATCAGGAATAATTGTACTGGACCCAAGTCCAATAAAGAGAGGTCAAGGGCAAGGTTGGCGCTGTGCGTCACACAGAGAGTGGGGTGTCATTATTACGGAGGGGGATATATTTACAACTTGAGAGTGGCCTAGCATCAGGTAACATCATAGGCGATCAGAGACAGGCTATCTGTTGTTTTATGGTTTGGAAAAAATTACGTCAGTATTAAATCCAGATTCTAGTGGATGCTTAAAAACACGATTTTCTTTTTTTTATTGAGAGTAATTTCTCTTTTTTTGAGAGACTTTTCCAGCATAAATCAAGTTATGTTACGTAAGCCTTCCAAGATAGATTCCTTTAACCCATCTCAGATAATTATGCAGTGCCATCAATGGACCATTTGCTTTCTGCTTTTATAATGGTAGAATTATTAATTAATTTATATTCAAATGGCTATAGGCCGCATGGGAAGTTTTCCTTTTAGGAAAGTTCTAATAGTACATAACAACTGCAGACACAAGCTGCTATATCACTATTGTACCCCGTCAAACTCCTCAGTGTGTCTGCAGGGTGGATACACAAGTCTCAGTTCCTTTCAGTCTAAACACCTTGATTGATTCTTATATTTGGAGAATTTGCAATTGGACTGATTGCATTGTGTTGTGTGCATTTCTCCAGAGCTGGAAGTCATCATGTCTGAGGACACTGTAATTGGTGCAGGGGAGGAAGAAAATGGCCCAGCAGAGGAAACCGACTTCTCTACGGTAAGCTCAGAGTCTCTGCTGTAGCTGTCAATGTTAATTTGATTAAGATGACTCTAAGTTGAGTCATTTTATGCCAAACCTGTTGTAAACAAACAGGTAACCAAGCTCAGTCCCTGAGCTATTCCATGACCAGGGGTAAATTGTGAAACTAAAGTTGAGTAGACCTTTTTCACAGAAGATATTTTGACTTGTATTCATACATGGCTGCAGCGAATAATATCACTAACTGCTGCATTACAGTGTTGTCTTAGTTCCACCTGTGCTTTTCATGCTATGACAGTCGAAATGTGTGCTGTAAATCTGATTAATTTAGGAAATACAAAGCAACAGAAGTGCTCTGGTGCTGGCAAGACTACCAAGACTCAGGTTAGCAAGATTTAGTGAGAACAAAATATAAAACTTGATGAGAGAAAACAAGATGGGCAGAGTTTTGACAGGAAATCACAATATAAAACTGTTAATATAGCAGAAAAACCAAAAAAATTAAACTAAAGAAATACATTTATATCAAGAGATCCATTACAACAGACTTACAAACATTCCTTAGAACATTTCTTACTTTTCTTAACCCATTAACCCCCAACTTCTATATCTCCTTGTGTGTCAATAAATAATACAAACTAACAATAGTGTTACAATACAGATAAACAAGTTTGTCAGTGAATGATCAAAGAATACATAAAAACAATGGTATCTAGTGAATACCTATAGTAGACTTTCCCCATGTATTGTAGAAATGTATGCAGTAGTGTGCGTATCAGACAGGTTCGGTGAGTAATCATGTTGTGCATGATACAAGACCAGTTCATAGTCACTGTCGGTTGTTAATGCGCTCCTAGGATGGGCTGCACATTTCCAAGAACAGATCTTGGCATCCTGAGAGTCTAAATATGACTCATTGATAACTGCCCAAACGATGAAGGTGTGGCTGATTTCCATTGTTTAATATTAATTTAATAATTTAATAATAATCCTGTTAGCGTGGCCATTCAGCACCACACTTTGCAATAGCCATGCATGAGAAGATTTAAAGCAAAGTTAAACTTGCACCTTTCTTCTGCACAACAGAACTTAATGAGGAATATGCATGAAAGAAAACATGCAGTGTAATTCATCAGGACTCCTTTCATTACATGTTTTCACGGAATTGCTGCTATATGTTTTGTGGTGTAGAAATGATGTGATTTAATATAGCCAGAAATGGCAAAATATCTAGAGTAAAGTAAACTACGCCAACAATTTTTTGGGGGTGCAGGAAAAGCAGGATTTGCTTACGAGCAGCTTGCTGAAGCCAAGTTGAAGATTTGCAGAGAGTTCAGGAATAAAGCTGCCTGGGACATTTTTCCCTCTGAGTAAAAACTTGAATTCAATCTGAGACTTGCAGCTTTGTCTGTTTTTTTGTATTTTCCGTTAGTGCAGTCATTTAACTAGAAATATATTGGTACAGCATATTGGTCGTGTTATGCTGTTCATTTACTGTCTCAGCTCAGCCACTGAGCACATGGATGCGATCTTCAGTAGACGAGGCTTTACTCTGAAATGTTGCTGACTGACAGATTCCTTAGCAGCCATAGACTGGAGTGGCTCTGCTTATTCCTGGGTTGCGGTCTAGGTCAGTGGCTTGTTCTCAATGCCAGATGTTGCTGCAGGATAAACACAGTCTGCAGGATGACGGGGTCGCCAGCAGAGGGCGATGTCGCCTTGATGGCGTCATTGCAGTTTTTTCTCTTGACCATAGAGACCATTTAACGACCTGCCATTTGATCCTGTTGAGATCTCCTGAAATTTCGATGATGAGCAGGCAATTTGGAGTCATGCTTGTGTTGAACAAATGGTAGAATGATGAATGGCCTGTTCACCAACTGGAGATCCATCCTCAGAACGTATCTTTAGCATTTTAATTTACACTATTTAAATAGTAATAATATTTAGATACAAAGTGTGTGAAACCATATTTATAATAAGAATTATCATTAGAACAATCATCAATGATTTATATTACACTTATAGCGTATGTGAAATCATTTGTAAACTAAAATGAAAGAGAAGTAGGCAATGTAAAGAATGTATAGAGAGGATTATTAAACTCCAGACAACAGTAAAGAATAGAACTGACAACAACTGGCTGCATGAAATGAGATGTAAAGGTTAATGAAGTAGTGAGTCACAAAGAGTGTGTCGATGCTTTGACAGCATGTAAGCTATTTAGACAGTTGATAATTTAGTCCTGGTTGATTCAGCATGTATGGCATTTTCTGCGCTTCATCACTGCAGTTAAGTTAAATGTGCTGCCGTCAGGGCCTGTTGAGTGAACTCTTTTGGCCAGAAATGTTGCTTTTATTTATGTGAAGCAGCAGTTGCTTTGGAGATGCCATTTTCTCTGCAAGTTTGCATTTTTCTAAGTTACAGAGCACATCAAGGGAGTGAACCTCACAGCCAACAACCAGAAAAGGCAGTGCTAACAGTATCCTATAATAATAATAATAATAATAATAATAATATAGTTATAGTTTGTTCATAGAGCACCTTTCAAGCAAACACACACCAAGTGCTTTCCAAGATAATGATATTCAAAACATAAGCAACAATAGGAAAAAATGCAAGATGAAAATAATGAAACCTTTACAAATTTACCTGGATACATACACATATACATGTATGCACACACACACACACACACGCGCGCATATATATATGTGTGTATATATGTGTGTATATGTATATATATATATATATATATATATATATATATGAGTGTATATATATCTTAATGAGTCTTTAACATTATATATATATAATGTTAAAGACTCATTAAGACTCTGGATTAGTTAGAACACACATCTTTGGACTGTACGATGTGAGGAGCTCAGGTATGTACTCATTATTTAGAGCCTTGTATGTGATTAAAAGCACTTTAAAATGGATTCGGAAAGAGACTGGAAGCCAAAATTGGTGTGATGTGTGAGAGCCGCTTTGTTTTTTTATCAGTAGTCTGGCTGCTGAATTTCATACAGTTTGAAAGTATTTCAGTTTTTAAGAGTATGTATGATTTGTCTGTGTTACTAAAGGACAGCACTGATCTAACTTTCGATATATTCCTCTGCAGTGGTCAGAGAGGTATTGATATTGGTCAGCAGTGTGGGGCTGATTGTCTCTATTGTTTCTTCAAGCAGTTTTGTGAGGATAATGTCAAGGGGACTCGATGGGGGTCTCATTATTGACACAGTTTTAAGATCCTGCAGTGTTACTTGTCTAAAACAATCCAACCCATCCAATGAAGGACACGGGAGGTCGACTGCAGAGGTTGGAGGAGTGGTATTTGACCTAATATGATTTTCTATGAAGAAGTTAAGAATTTTGTTGCAGTCGGCTGGAGAAGAAACTTCTGCAAGAGGGGAAGGTGAGTTTACAAGCTGGTTAATGGTATTAACACAATTGTGGGGATATATATGAAGTTAGCAGTTATTTGAGCAGCGAGGAATGAACCTGCAATTTACTTGACTTTCACCTGCGTTCATCTTTTCTGCAGGTTCTAGTATAGAGAGTGTCAGTGTTCAAATCCACAACAGACGTTTATATGCAAAGTTTGTATTTTTTGTGCAAACACTGCGGTTCATTTCATCAGCGGATTGATTGCATTGCCCCCCCGAACACTGAACACCTGCTGCTCTGTGAAGGTCATTAGGGGAGCGTTTGATTTGTTTGTGGCTGCCGGGATTCACGCCTTTGTGCTATTGGCCGTCTAAGGGCAGGACCCGAGGTCAAAGCTGGATTCTCATGTCGGGGACAACCCACAGACTGCAGGGGCAACCACATTACCACACTGATCTAAATATCATCCAGGAGGTGCTCAACCACAGTGTGCAGGCTGTATCTTAACCCCGGGAGTATACGTTTGAGTTTTGAGAAGATGGGGACAAAAATTTATGGATTTATGGATGAGAGCAACCTTTAAGTCTACAGTCCCTCAAACAAAGCACAAAATTACTTATTCATCGATGGTTTTGTAAGCTCTTGTCCAGCTAATCTCCTGGAGTCTGTAGCAGAGCACATTTTTGTGTCTTGTTGTATTTTGCCTCGTCCTATAATGGCAGGGAAAGCTGTTATTATTAAAGGTTATTTTAATTTCTTTTTCTTCTGTAGCCGAATGTATAGTAAGAGAGAGTGCAGCTGTGAGGGTCCACACACAAAATAATTTGCATATGTGGAACACATTTATAGGACAACTGGACACCCAGCGAGGTATATACTGGGGCCGGCTAGCTCAGTTGGTAGAGAATGAGTCTCTTAATCCCAGGGTCGTGGGTTCACACCCCACGTCTGGGGACCCCAGAGTTTGGAAGTCGCTTTGGATAAAAAGCGTCTGCT
>JAVQJD010101111.1:0-29902 GCA_036023655.1 Nannoperca australis
AGGTGGGAGTAATCAAGAAGGGAGGGAAACCAGACAGAGACAGGAAGGTACAAAGAGACAGACAGGAAGTACCAAAATAAAACAGGAAACCAAAAACCAGCAGTTCGTGGACCATGACAGCGCAAGCAATATTGCAGGTCGCGAGGAGAAAACTGTGCTTTTCTCGCCTGCGAAAAATATTAGATTTTTGGTTTACTTGAGTGTTTGTGTATATAATGAAACACCAGATTATGTTTAAATTCAGGCATATACCTAACATTGAATAAAAAAAAAAACATTTCAAGACATTGTACCAACCCTGAAAGCAACCATCTATCTTGCTCCTTTCTTTTGCAGTGAGCCGATATGAAGCCAGCGTCCAATCGTAAAAGGCTGTGAACAATCATATTTATGTAAACAATGACTGCCTGGCTCCGCCCACGTACTGACAAAAAGAAAAACTCCTTGCGAGCGAGCAGGTAAAAGTTTTGCAAGCAAGAGAGCAGTGATGGTGCTCGCGCGCGACTTCAGATGCTGCTTTTTGGCAGCGATATGCGTCCATGAACACTGAGATGTGCGACGCAGCTCTGGCCAGAGGGACTCCCGCTGACAGGGTGCAAGGATTTTTCCATTTCGCTAAGTTGTAGCCTACGGATGCGCCTCCGGTGACGCACGGGGTCGACACGCAGACGAATGAACCATCTCTGCAGTCGCCTCATATGGAGGAACCACTGCATGTCACGCGGACATCATGCCCAACAGCTGCATGACAGAGAGAGCTGTCACAACATTCTGCGGCGTGATGCTGCGGAGAAGAGTGCTTAAAGCCTCCGTCCGCTGCTGAGAGAGCCGCGCTCTCATATAGGCCGAATTCAATTCCACTCTCAGATAAACGACAAGCTGGGAGGAGGGAGGGGAGCTTTTCTTCCAGTTTATCGTGAAACCCAGACTCAACAGATGCGTTACTAGTCTCTTTGTCTGTAACGCAGCCTCCTCTCTGGAGCGAGCCAGTACCAGCAAATCGTCTAGGTTAAACAGTACTCCCATTCCCTGCCTGCGCAGCGGCTCCAAAGCTGTCTCTACACTTTTGGAGAAAGTCCGCGGAGCCAGGGAGAACCGAACGGCAGGCGGTTGTGCTGATAACGTGTGCCCTGGAACGAAAAACGCAGGTGTTTCGTCCTGTGTTTCGGGACGATGAGGACATGAAAATATGCGTCTTTCAGGTCTATGGAATTGAACCAGTCGCTGTGGCTCACACATTCCAGCATCTGATCGTCAGCATGTGAAAAGGCCTGGTCATAATCGCTTTGTTGAACAACGACAGATCGAGAATGGGCCTCTGCAGATCAGCCTGCTCATCCAGCTGTCCATCAAACATACGCGCCGCCACTCGGTGTAATGCTCCGAAAGTGGGCGTACGTTCGCTTGCGTACGTTAGCTTGCGCTCTCTCAAGATCTCATGGCTTCAACCATGGAGTGAATACGAGGCCTCGAGGAGATCCTTCTTTGAGGCTTCCGGGATAGCAGACTGCTGCAGCCACAGGTGCCAGTGGATCATTGTCTGCCATGCAGGGATCCTCGCCGAGGAGACAGCGATGGATGCACAGAGCATCAAGATGGTGCTGGCGGCCTTGCTAATTTCTGCTGCCGGTTCCGGTGGCAGCGTGTCGGGCTGGAATCATCGTCATGGAATAAGCCAGCAAGGAGATGTCATTTGCCACCGCTGACGTTATGAAGACACACTGATGGGAGCGGCCCGTGAAGCGGGCAGTCAGCTGATCCTTAGCAGGCAGGGGAACAGGCCGTCCGGCTACCGTGTTCGCCTGCCTTACACCAAAGAAGGCAGTAAGGTTGGACTCCAGGGGGGAGTGCGCTCTGCCCAGCTTCTGAACATAGCCAGGTGGCTACTGCGCCGGGCACACACACACACACACACTTGCTCTCCATCAGAGCTGTGTAAATTGCGTGCGAAGGGATAAACTCACTATAGCGAAAGCCTTAGAGGGCGAAGCCTATATAAAATAGGTCTGTAGTGACGAAGTAGCTACAGCAACTGATAGTATGGGGGAAAAACCCAGGAGAAGTTCCACATAAAAAGGAAACGCAGCGTTCAGAGGAAGGATTACAGTCAAAAAAAGAAAGCAACATAACCATTGGAGTAGCTTTTCCTTGTTTGAGAGGCTGAAAGCTGAGCAGGGACTGAGTGCAGACAGGATGTGCTGTTATTGCTCTTGGACAGGACAGTCTTTGTAAAATATTTGGAGGAGGCTATGTAGGTTTTACTCTACATAAATAATGGATTATATTCTTGGAACTGGACATTTGAGCATTGTTGTTGAGTCTGTTTGCAATCCGTCTACAAGCAGACAAATAAGTCAATAGCAGAGGTAGAAAGACCAGAAGGAACTCGCACATGCATGCAGGTAGTGATGAAATGAAAGTTTCCTGCTGTAACTTTCTATGGGTTCAAACACAATTAGGACCAACTATGTACTTTTTTTGTTGCTTGAAATTTGTTTGATAGTGATTATTATTGACTACATAATATGTGTGAACTTGGTCCATTGCATTTGTTAAAATTCTATTGTTTATTGTAGCAGCAACAGATACCAGCAAGGAACCTTTTTGTAATATCTGAAGGCAGAATGTGGGAACCTGAACAACAATAGAACTTTTATTGTTAACCTTTCATTTGAGCTGAATTTGAATTCATTACACACCATTCTTGAAGCAATAATTAATTCTGTATCTGGTGTCAACACAGAGCTACATAAATAGCACTCACATGCAGCCAGCCACAGTATGACTAACAAGTATTCCTTAATAAAATGTTATTTTCATCAAAGAGCAGATGTTATGTGACCACCACAGTCTGTCTGAAACAACTAAAGCCTCACTTGGACTCAGTTCAGTCTGATTTGGAGACACTGAGCTTTCTTGATAAGCCAAATCTTCAAGTTTCTAAAATCACATCTCCTCAGCTTTTGTTCAGAAACTAATCGTGATAACCTTGAGTCCTTTTGAAACACTTTGTTTACCATTTCAAAAGTGGCAGCTACTGCACTACATTACCAGGAGATAGAGGGTGTTTGTAGAACTTGTCATGGTTTGGACGGTTCCCTTCCCTGTGTGTCTCCTGTTTTTCCCTCCTCCCTGTGTTTCTGTCTGTTCTTTGTGTTTGTGTCTACACCTGGGCAGAGCTAACAGGTGATCATCTCCTTGACCGTTAAAACCAGACTCTTCCCTCCAGTCTTCACCAGGTCGTCTGTTTATCTTTGTGGTACAGTTCTGTGGCTCCTATGTCTCTTGAGACCCGCTTCCTGTGTGTTTGTTATATTGACACGTTCTCTCCCTGTGCTCCAGGCTCTCCTTCCACCCTGGTCTCCACCCGTTTGGCTCACCTTCCAGCTCCACACTACCAGCTACTTTTACCACTACTTTTCTCATATATCTCTGTTTGGAAAAAAATGTTTCATTCATCATCAGTCTGTGTTGGCATTATGCTTCTGGGGTCCACCTCATGAGACCTGATAGAACTACCACAGCAGTTACACCTTTTGCTTTTGTAGCTGTTTGAAAACACTGTCTTCCCCAGAAGACAAAAAGAGATAATCAGGCCAAATGTGAAGGATCAATGATATAATATATGACTCTGATCCTAAAACGCTTGTTGCACGAACGCGTTACAGGAATCAAACAGTTGTGGAGACTCCCTGAGAGGAGCTGCACAGAGAAGTTCATACCTTTAAGGGCTTCTTTTCTAATGTGTCAATCATCACTGCACACTTACATCATGCAAGGTTCTTCTTGTGCTGAGAGAGGACCTACTCTAAAGTAGGAGCTAAAAAAGTCCCTCAGAACCACATTCTAAGAACTACGATCTTAGAATAATGACAAGTGCACGTCATGTGCAGTCATCAGGGCATCATCACTAATGTTTGGGGGAAATGGTCAGCAGGTCTGTGTGATTCATCATCTGGATTCAGCCATTTGCTAGATGGCTGAAGATGGAGAAGGATGAAAATGGAACCTAGAACCAGCTCAGAAACAGCATGTCACATTAGTTAGTGCTTAAACACTGTACATGGATAAAAAGTATTCTAGAATGTCATATAAATGATATTTACCCTTATGTCTAACATTACACAAAATTAAAATGGATATTGGAAGCCAGACAAAAATATATCATTATAAATTTCAAATATATCATGAACCAGACGTACATCATCACTTTTCTTCTACATTGATTGAGTGATATTTGTATTCACATACAGTGTCTACTGTTGCAAGACTTTGTTGTGAGTTAATTGTTTCTTTGTGTGTGTGTGTGTGTGTGTGTGTGTGTGTGTATAGCCAGGACAATTTTAAACATATTCTCAGACACCTCAACAGCAAAACAAAACGCCAATTAAGGAGCACAGCTGGTGGTGCTAATTCTCCAGTCAGGTGCCATTAAACCACTGCAGAGGGAGAGGGTCCAATCAGATGACATAACCAGAAGAGTGCCAGTCAAACCTTAAACCAACGAAAACAATGTGGAAAAGATTCACGTTTGTTTCGCGCTTTGAGGAAGGTTACAGTCTGCTCATTGCTCCACACAAATATCATGTTTTCACTACGCCAATATTTTGTCTCTCCAGTGCTGAAGCTAAAGTTGTGTGTGTGTGTGTGTTGTTCAAATGCTCCAATGATTAACAAAAACTTTTGGGGGAAAAACAGCACTATGGCCGACAGCCCACGGTAACAGGGGGAGTCTGGGTTTTGAGATAGCTCTATCTCTGGCTGCTGGGAGATTTACACACACACACACACACACTTAAGGCACACATTCACATCAAATAGTAGTCAAGCACATCTACAAAGACACACACACACAGCTTCCAAGTGCATTCATGAATGAAAGATACAGAGTCCTCAGAGGAGGAGACGTGGAGAGATTAGTTCTGGAAATCAATCCGAAAGATAACATATCAAAGCAGTAACAAACATTTACATGTTAAGAAGGTACGCCGAGCAGGAATTATACACAGGAAGTGGCCGGGCTTCACATTCATTTTTTTTCTCACACACCCAAGCTCAAATTTCCATCACTATTTCTTTGAGTTAAATTGGTTCACAAGTAAACATTCCGTCATTGTTACTAATCATCATACATTGTAGCCATGATACATAATTACCATCATTAGTAAATCTAGTGGAGGGGAACGAGAAGGAAAAAACCTGGAAACAGTATCTTTGTTGATAACAGGTGTATGTACTTTGTTGCATTCACATTGTTTTGTTTTCTGTGTGTGTGTGTGTGTGTGTGTGTGTGTTGTTAAATGCCTCAGTCATTGATCAACTCCAGCCAGCTTGTTTCTTGCTCCCTCATTAGCCAGAGAACACATTCTATAATTAATAGCAAGCTGTTAAGACACATTAATATACCAGATGTATTCCTCATGAAGCATACGTAAGCAATTTCATCTGTATATTTGTTTTGGATTTCTATATGTATTTTTTGAATTGGCATTGTTTCTGAAGCTGTAGCACGTTTTTCGTAATGGGAATGTTTTGGCACATTTGCCCTTGTAGGCCACCGTACTAAAGCTATGTCTGTAGGAAATTCAATCAGCTCTCACCGGGGTTGTCACTCAACCAACACCAGGTGCATTTGAAACGGTTTTAAATATAGGAAACATTTAAACATTATTTTTGAATTGGCATTGTTTCTCAAGTTGCAGAACATTTGTCCTAATGGATATGTCTTGGGCCACCGTACTTTAGCATGTGCTTTTCCAGGCTTAGAAAAGACAGGAAATACTACTGTTGAACATTACATTAAGTGTAGAGAAGCAAACAGAGCTTGCACTTTCTTTAAATTGTCCTTTACAATTAATCTTCTTTTCCATTAAGGTCAATGACGAGTGGCAGCTTGTTCCTCCTTATAGAGTCTCTCTGATGCTAGTGTGTTTATGAGGTGTAAACTTATGTAAGAAACACAATAGAAATTCAAGCTCATCATTGAGTCGAGGCAAAGTTTTCTTTCCTTCAAAAAAGATGAAAACAATCTCTCTTCTCCAATACTGTCAGAGCAGCCAATAAATGAAATGAAACGAGGCAGTTACAGTTTCCTGTGTGAGGATCCATAGCAACCACAGCTGTATTGTTTTGGTTGCTGATAGTCAAGGTTATGAGCTGGCCACATGACATAGTTTCCTCGATAAGAAACAGAACCTGAAGGTTCTTTTGCAGGGCCTCATAACTTTGCAGATATCAAACATAATTTTCCTCACAAAGATTCACCTCGAAATACCTGCATCCTTTGTCCTTCATGTAGCCTAAGAAACTAGTGAATGCTCTCCTTTGACACAATCTGCTCTACTCTTCTTTGTAAACTGGTTAACTTGGATTCTTTGGAAGTTTGGCTGAATTGTCATCTTACTCATTTCTGGTGAGGCAAAACGATCATCATCTGTCTCAGCGAGATATGCGAACTTGGTGCAAGTACAAGCAAACTTTAGAATGTCACATGTCACATTTACACATGTGAAAAAATCAGTAACGATCTGTGCAACCTATGCAAAACCTTCCGCCTTCCTCTCTGCTGCCTCGTACCACCAAGCCACAACTACAACCGGCAGAAGGAGTTTCCCTGGGAAATATGATTGATTGAAGATTGTTTTGCCAAACCTCTCACTAGATACATGTGAGATGAGCTGCCATCTGCCAGCCCTGTCAGAGGGGGCTGCCTAGGGGCAGCAGGAAGTAGACCCAAACGCAGACAGGCAGTTCCAGCAACCAGGAATTTATTCCTGCCTTCTCATAGGTTTCAATGAGAAGGCAGCAAACCAAAACAGGGCAGAGTGCAGACACCAACAAAAACGCATGCCAATCCTGAACAGGTCCGGCGAGGGAGGCAGAGCAGGAGCGGAAGATGGCTGCTGCAGTACAGCAGGGAACAGGGACGGAGGCTGCTGCGGCCCAGCAGGAACTTGACCAGGCGGGGGCCGAGGCAGCTCGGCGGAGAGAGGAGGCAGAAGCGCCGGCTCTGGGGCGCTGGGCAGCGTAGCCGACAGCCCACAGTCCAGGGAACATGACAAGCCCTGTCTTTCTACATTGATTGCCTTTGTTAATGGCCACCAATAATAGAATATTTCATTTCATGATACATTTAATTAATATTTAGTTTAGACAGGAAAATGTTAATGTGCTCAATTGAAACTGGGAAGATCAAGTTTTTTTGTTTTTCATGTCTGACATTATATACATATGCACATATCAATATTGAAACTGTACTGTGTACTGCTGCTGGTTTGATGTCAAGATGACTATCAACAGATCATTATCAGTGTATTTCTGTGAGACCAATGCGCACATCTAAAAATAGGTAAGACTGCGAGAATTCCGAAATGCACGTCTCAGGCACGTCTTCAGCGCAGGCTGTGTGGCTGCCATAACCTGTAAACCCAATAAAACAATATAGATATAATTACAGAATAGAATTTACCATAAAAAACAGGGTTCATTTCATGAAAATCACGAGGATTATGAATGAAAATGTAAATATTTTCTCAGTAGTGATGTTCCAACTTATTTGAGCATCTACAGTGGTGTGAATGGACAGTATCCCAATTAGTGGGGTCGGTGTATCCATCAGTTTTGGCTGCAATTGAGTGAAAAAACTCATTATGTTATTGTCATGAAAATCTTCCAAAGAAGAAACTAAATAGTTAGTGGCCAGTTCATTTGAGAAGCTTCTAAAATAATCAATTCAGACCTTCAGAGTTGGAGTGATTTCGCTTGGTAGCCAAAATTGCTGTGTGTATGTGTATGAGTGTGAGAACAGCAAGAGAAAAATAGTGTCTGATTAACCCCTCCTTACTTCCCCACGGGTCTCCAGCCCCTGGACTCCTTGCAATCATATCCGTTCTCCTTACACAACTGCCATTAATCTGGAATTAAGCAGTGAATTACACTAATCAGCTTTCTTATAAGGAAGTCATGATAAACTCATTATGTATCAACCCAGATGCAAATGTAGCATTGTGATGATACATTTGTTAGCTGTGGTGATTACATGTATGTAATCTGTCATTGTTCTGGAGAAAACAGATTCATTGTTGCATATGGAAGAAATACAATGCTGTGTGATGCTCTCTAAAGCCAAACCACTAAGAAATACTACAGTCAAATAAATAGAGTTGTGGAGATTTCTCATAAACAGTCTCCTGGTCTCAATTTAATTTGACTTGTTTTGTGACCACCCATCCACATCTTTGGAGACTGCAGTAATACAAATAGCTGATAGCACCAATATGACATCAGGGAGAAGCTTAGTCATGAGGAAAAAGACAGGAGAAAACGTTTGGCTGTGATAACTCCATTTAATCTCTGGGTTGTCCAGACACAAACAGATGAGGTTTTACAGAGGGTCTGTTATTGCAATATTGTGTTAACCTTCTGTATTGTTGAATATGGAGACAGCTGATTGCTGTTTACATTTCTGTTTATGATTTGGCTGACTAAGCTCCTGAATAGCTTGTATCCACATACACTACAGATATAACTCAAGTGGTTTCTAGTGAGGACAGCTAGTAGTTGCTTGCTTTCACCTGCCAATCAGAAGCTCTATCATGGGCATAATCCCTACAAGCTACAACACCAGAAGTTGTATTAGATGAAACAGGAGCATCTAGTGCTGTGTAATCTAACCAGATTAACATAGCACAACTTTGCTTTAGACTTGAGCAAATGCAGATCATTTAGAAGGCGGTTTGCAGCTGTTTTGGTTAATTAACTAATGTTAAAAAAGTAATACGCATTACAAGTTTGACATCTTACTGAAAAGAAAGTGTAACTCCATCAATTGAAGACATCAAGATCAGATACTCAGGATGTGAAGAAACTACACAGCTTGCAAAACAGTGATGTCTGTGTCTCTGGAGGAACTTTGTTAAGTTTGACTAAATATCCCCTGGTGATGTCATCAGTTATCTCAGCTCACACTATTGCTCTCAGTGACTAGCACACATGGCACAATGTTAACAATGATAAGAGTTTACAGCCTTGCTAGTGGCTTTGTAAGACTGTACATGCTAACATGCTTACAATGACAATGCTAACATACCGCTGTTTAGCAGGTAATGTTTACCATGTGCGTTAGCATGCTACAACTTGATAATAACCATTATACACAAACTGCAGATGAACGGTAAGTTGCATTACCAAGCACTTTTATTCAAAGCATTATACAATTTCCCTCTCATTTATCCCTGCACACACACACACACACACACTCCAAAAGTGGATAACAACCATTCATGTTGCTGGCTGTAAGTAACCATGTGGGAAGACTTTGGGTTTTTGTGTCTCAAGTAAGGCCAATGGTAATGTTGTTAGTTTGGGTATTTGGTGATAAACCAACGTATTAGAAATCTAAATTTTCATTTCAAGGGAAGGACTCACCAAAGTCATCAGCGTTCATCCTCTGGGGACCATGCAATCAATCCAGTACCTGTTGAAATATTTCAGTCTTGACCAAAGTGGTGGACCAGCCAACCGGCAGACAGATATTGCCATCCCTAGAGCCATGCCTCTAGTGTGGCTAAAAATTAAGTCTTAAAGTGTGGATAGTTGCTATTCACTCTTCATAATATAGGTTATCCTACAAAAAGATGTGGATTATCAAGAAAACAGAGATCTACTGACAACCAAAGCCGGGGCCACCAGGGAGGTCTAATGTAGAATTAGCTTTGAAAGTTCTTTTTTCTCTTTTCCCTTGCATGATTTCCCCTGTTTCATTCCTTGTTTGCCTGACTGCCTGTGGTTGGTGTGCTTAGCATTACTAATAGCATTGCTACCAAATGGATTACATTCCTATTAACATGTTGACACTGTCCCCCCCAGGCTTTATGACAAACAGTGAAGCTGAGATACGGGGTTGCAGAGAAATACAGAAAGAGCATGGGCTTGATGGATGAGACACATAAGAAAAAAGGAAAATACTGTGTTATGTTAATACACTTAGAAGCCTATCTGATGTTCAACTCCATCCACCTCAAATCAAACACCAAAGCACTTACTGCAGTCGAATGTGGTGTTTGTTCTGTTAATTATTTGTAGATCACAGTTCTGATCAAATCGACCGTGTCTGCCTGTGTTGTGGATTACAAGGTCAACTTCTATTTTTGGTGACAGCTCACAATGCAAGAATTTGCCCAGCACCTAAAAGACAAGTTCAATTTATACTTTTCTACCTTTTTGATGAATTTTTGGTCGTATACATTTAATTTAGAAAGGAATCACATAGTTTAAAATGTCCCACAGTCCCTTGGGTTCAGCATTAAAATGGTGCTGAACATATTAAATTGACTTTTTCATGGTTCCTAAAAAGCTGCTTGCCAACTTAGTAACCAGTTCCATTGTGTCTGACAGTTAGTTTTTTTTGTTTGTTTCATATTTAATATTTTTCTTCCAGACTCCCGAAGTGTTAATAACACATTACAGCATTGTTGTGTAAGCTACAAAAATATCCTTAGGTTTATTGTCACCCTAATACTGTTTTAGCTGAAGTGTCTTTTATTTCTTATTAATATGTGTACATGTGTACCATGAGCGCTGCTTGGCATCAAATCAATAGTGCTTTTCCCACCCACACACTCCTCCACACACACACACACACACACACACGTTTTCAGTGGACTGTTAAGCTGCCTGGCTAACACAGAGGAATTCAGTCTCTGGTGATGGTGACAGTGATTGACTGTGACCAACACAGGCAGTAACAGCTGATGAAGCCGATGGTGATAAACGTGACTAATAGAGTCAAGTAACTAACTGAAGTTTGCAGTTTGAACCCATCTTAATTTATTTGTATCCAACATCTCAGTGCCCGACAGCTGCTGTATCCAAGAACAATGATCTACAAACGTAGCATATGCAGCCTTTTCCTCCTCATGTTGCAAAGACATTTTGACATTTGTGCCAGCTCCAGGGTCCTGGTGTTGATCATGCTGTGGCGTGACTTACTGGGGTATAGACTTGTTAATGTTATTGATTAAATCTGTGCTTTTATTGCCATGACAAAGGACAGATATGTGGACTTATTTAACCAAATGCATCAAAAACCCACATGTAAATTTAAAGCTCATTTAAAGCTAACTATTTTGAATGTTTTACTTCAACCCAATAACCTTTAATCTATATCATTTAATAAATTATAACATTCGTAATCATATTCAATAATATTAGATTGCATATTGCCTTACATCATAAAACATGTATTAACTGCTTATCATTGATATATCATCATTTACAGGTGGGCTATGCGTATAAAAAGGTGTTTTAAACTAAAGACATCTACAAGGTTCATTCTGTAACTCAGAAATTCAGACATTTTTCTAAAGGTCGACTTAGTAAAAAAATGGCATACCGTTGCAAGGCATCACAGCCACAAATAGAAACAAATCAATTTCATTCTCAGACAAACACTGACACTTCTGTCACTGACCTACTTTGAATAAATGTTTTAAATATTTGTATCAGCAAAAGGGTGGAAAACCTCCCTTCTGCATATACAGTAAGTATAGTAATATGGAAATTGAATTCGGTATATGAAAAGCAAACAGCTAAACTTCTAAAAATACTGCAGCTCTTCTGACACTTTTAGTCAGGCAAACACTCAGAAAATCAGAAATGCACACAGGGGACTTTGGGTTGCTGCCACTAAGCCTGCTTGTAGTGTCAGGCTTAACTTTTCCCCAGTCAGGATAAGCTTGTCTTTGTCCAACGTTTCAACCTGACTGCCAACATAAAAGGTCAAACAATTACTGGCCCACCTTTCTGTTTCACATTGCTCTTTTCAGCTCGCTGTGCGTGTGTGTGTACAGTCTGGTTGAATGTCAGCTTGTAGGTCACAGATTGCTGGTGTAACAGCATTTTAAAGTGGCTCTTTTCCACTTTGTACCATATCTCTCTCTGTCTCAAACACCTTGGCCGTGTCGCAGCACTGTTCACCTCCTCAGTTCAGATGTCTAAAATAAAGGGCAGCATTCTTTTTTTGTTATATTATTTATTTAATTTTTATGTTTCTGCTTGAGTAGATGTCACAGGCGGGAGAGTAGCAGGGAGTACAGAGCAGGACATGCGATGGCACGGGAAACAAAAGGTAATGATCTGAGGATATAATAAGTGTTTATGATCAGACAGATCTTGGGCTTTGTAGGCTGATACCCCTAACCATAACTCTGCCTACAATATGATCTCAATGGTTTGTCCAAGGCTTTTGACACAGTTTATTATGTCACCATAATTAACAGACTGCAGTATTGGTAAGCTAAACTGGTTTGCCGCTAGAACTCAATGCTGCAAGCTTTTCTATCTCCCTGTATTCCAAGGTGTGCCCCAAGGTTCTATGTCAGGACCTTTACTATTTTCTCTCTCTCTCTCTCTCTCTCTCTCTCTCTCTCTCTGTGTGTGTGTGTGTGTGTGTGTGTGTGTGTGTGTGTGTGAAAAAACTCTGATCTTGGCAACATTTCTATCCTAATTAGATTACTGTGATGTGCTTTTAATGAATGTGGTGTTAACAGTTGTCTTAGCCTGTTTATATTGTTTGTAATTATTGTTGTAACAATGTTTTTATGCTGCCTTCTTAGAAAAGCTTTTATTGAAAAATGTCTTAATCTCAACAAGACTTAACTGATGCATATTACCAAAGAGAATACATTTTCTTCTTTCTTTTTTATATGGCTGTAACATCCATAGTCTGTTTCCCTCTGTATTGATGTTTTCAGAGAGAAAAAACTATTGCTTTAAATTCAGTTCAGGCTTGCCATAAATAACCAGTGCAACATAAACTACAGTGACACAAACTGTATACCATTCCCATCACAACAGAGGGGAATGATACTGACTGGACTGTAATTCATTTTTAATAAAAGACCAATTTGGAACCAAAATATTGGCTTGCCAGAACTAATGTGAACTTGCTGGTCTGTAATCCTGTTCTGGACTCATCGCTTTGCTGGTTTGTATTCTAGCAATTTAATCAGGGACTGATTTACACCTGGCACACCAGGTGAATGTAATTACCCCTTTTTTTTTGCTGAGAGTGGACATCATGCATTGCCCTCTACATTCGGAACATCTTAAAAGCCCCAACTTATTTGATTATGCTACATCCTGTTTTTGTGTGCATGTGTATGTAAAAGTGAAAGTAGACTGCATGGACATTCAAAAGCATCAGCTGGTAGGTTCATTACATTGTTGTTCTCCTGACACAAAATACTTGTCTCATCTACACGATGACCTTCAAAATAGTAAGGCTTAAGGCTTTACATTTGGTAAAGCATGGAGTTATCAGGCATACTAAATTAAGTAGGGTACACACACACACAAACACACACGTCATTATTAATGGAAGTCAAATCTTATATAGCTTCACTTGGGCAGCACTTGTTGTAGTGCTGCTTGGCCATAAGTGAGACAAAGATTTACTCATAAAAGTAAAGAACCTTCAAAACATTATTGACCCATCTCTAACTATGTATAGGGTCGTTTTTTCCCCAGTTTTACATTCTGACCTAGTGTTATGGAGGTAGGACACAGTTTTATTGACACATTACCTTTGTGCAATTTGAATACAATATGTTTGAGCATCATAAGTACCATGCAATCTGTAACCAGGGCTGCACCAGTCCATTCCATCAGCCTGAAATGTCCTTTCTGCTCTGAATACTCTGTAAACATCTTTATATAACTCAAAGTTTCCACTCACCGTCATTTACACCAATTTATTAATGGTGGGCCACAGACTCAGTTTTTAGTGCCACAGCAATCTATGGCATCGGGTTACCTTAATAAATGGGAGGCCTTTTTTCCACTGTTTTTAGTTACCCTTATATCAGGGGACAGCCCTATGGTTGCAGTCATGCCTCGAGGTCTTGCAGCTGGTGGGAGAGCATCTGCGGAGCCTGGCTCTAAAAGACTGCCACCTTGATCTTGTGAAGTTTGCATTGCTGATGTCATCAAGACATCAAAGCCAGTCAGGATCAAGTCAGAAAGAAATCTCACCAGCATGTATCTGCCCTCTGATCGCTGGTGATCCAGTCTGCACAGGCCTGGTCTATCTCAAACAAGACTATTGATTTAGAGAAGGGATCTGGCTTGCCGAAGCATTCTTGTCTACTCTGAGAATAAAATGAAGGGAAAAGACAACATTTACTGAAGGCAAAAAAACACACATTCATAGAAACCAATGCTGTTTTTGAATTGAGTTAATTTCTTCGTTAACTTTAGCTGACATGCTAACAAGCTTTCCATTATAAATAGGTTAGGAAAGATCTGATGGGGTAATACATTGGGGGGATGGGTTAGGATAAATTTATCACAATACACTCAAAACTCGAGACTCGAAACATCTCAAAGATGTCTTTTGACAACATCGTGACGTGACAACAGCTTTCTGAAATGACTCTGTTCTCAGTTATGGAAGAATTGAGTTCCAAAAGACTTAATGAGGATACCTGGAGGTAAAAGCCAATATCATACAGACAACAAATTGTTATTTAGTAGATATGTTAAAATTTTAATGAATGATTTATGATATATAGTTAGACAGGACTGATTATTGCCTAGTATGGCTGGTTCACTGATTAAATTGTGCCTGACTTAAAAAGAAAAAGAAAAAGTGCTTTTTTAGATTGGACAAAACATGTGATTCTTTCTATGATTTCTCATTCAGAGGGTTCTGGTCCAACTGAGCTGCCTGGCTGCCATTTAAATGCGAATTTCAGCCTGTGATTGGCTGTTTTATTCTAAATGGTGGGCTCTGACTGGTAGCCATTTTACTCTGAACAACAGGCACTGATTGGGGAGGGAGCTGATGCCGGGCCTGGACTGATTTCCAGCAGGCCATGAATGAATGCACACACATACACAATCTGAATAGTCAATGCAGATGCGCACACACAGTTAAGAGTTTTTCAAACTTTGGGAGGCAGAAATTTCAGAACAAGGATTATGGAATCTCAATTCTCACATCTTAAAACAAATGCATAAATAAACTTTTAGTTTCTCTTTTGAACAAATTCTAATATCTGCATATATATACAATATTACATCAAGGACAAATATACATATACACACACACACACACACACACACACACACACACACACACACAGATGATTGACAGATCTATCGTACAGATCTCTATATTTTAACATTCACTATATTTCTCTGTATTTTTCTCCCTTATTTGCATTTGTTCATTTTGTCAGAGATGGGGAGAGAGAGAGAGAGAGAGAGAGAGAGAGAGAGAGAGAGAGAGAGAGAGAGAGAGAGAAAGAGAGACAGAGAAGGGAAATGAATGAAAGCTGATTTGGTATGCAAGTGCCACAACATCACAACAGGGAACAGCTAAATTGAAATGGCATTTTGTATTCATCACAAGACAGTGATGAATATGTGTGTGTGGGCAAGGGGGTTGGTTAGCATTATGGGGAGTTTAGTTTGTGTTTGTTGTGCAAACCAAAGCAGTACAATTTATTTTTGCTAGTTGAAATTCTCATTCCTCAAAACCAGTTGTATTATGTAGGACAGTCACCAACCAATTTCCAAGCAGACTGCTTAGTGATCTTTTTTTAGTTTTTTTGTCATTGTATTTTCTTATTAGTGGTTCATATTTAACCACATAGCATTGCACATATTTTGGATTGGATTGGATTTCCAAAGATGTCAGTACAGTTTAAGAGGATCAGCTACACAATTCTAATCACAAATATTTTAAATGACCATGCTTTTTGCAGTTCAGTTGAGAACAATTCTTAAATATCTGGGGAAACAAGAGGTAGCTTAGCACATCGGTGTGTGGTGAGGTGATCTCAAAATAATCTGAGGTTGAAGTTAAATAAAATGCCCACATGAATAGGAAAACTCAATACGAAAAAGACTCAGGCATAACAACTTAAAATAAATAATTCACTAACCAAATATTCTGCCATCCCAGTCAAAGCAGGATAAATTCTTTATTGTGCCAAAGAATTGACAATGAATATATGTTTCATGAATTCCACAAGTAGCTATACACTTAAAATGTCTACTACAGTCCCTGTTACTGCTAACTGCCGCAGGCCTGGGAAAGATGTAGATTGCCATGTGCTTCTTATAATACATGATCATATATTTCCAAGTGTTCCCCTAGTGTTTAAACACACAACCAAGCAAAAAATAAAGTTCCACTTGCAGTGGTGGGCAACAGTTTTTGCTCCTGTGTCACCAGTGTGTCACATACACATGGTACTTAACATTCACTCCAACAGCTTAGTCCAGGTCAAATCAGCCACCCAGCAAACAGGCACAATGTGTTCAGCAGTTTGAAACTTATACTGCTCATCAAGAAAATTCTGCTACAGCGGCTCAAAGCTGCACAATGTTCCCGCATAAAAATAGTTCCCAAAGGACTCACTTATAAACCACACCATGACAATGACTTTAGATCTTTCAAAAACACAATGACTATAAAGACATGGCAGGTAAGACAACTAGGGCTTTAGTGTCTAAACACCAACTACACTAGCTAACAATAAACATTGTAATTATGTTTAAACAGTTCATATATGCATGTAAACACATGCATATAAAGAAATTAATGAATTCATTATTTTATGAATTAGTCCACTTTGGAACAATACACATTTTCAGGACACTTCTTTAATAAACATATGTGCACATACAGTATACACATCAAAGGAGAGACAGTTTCCTATTTGAGAGAGCATTACTTGGTTTTCATGGACTCTGAGTAATTTGTTCCTCTGGGACTTCCATCCTCTCAGCAGCTTTTATCAGTAAACAAAGCCCAATTATTTAAAAATCAGAAACATGATCATGATGTTATGAAGGGCCATGTGGCAGCAGGTGTAGAACCCAAACACAGGACAAGAGAAGCAAGGAAATGCACACAAACTACTCAAAAACATTTTTACTCAAAAGGTGAACTTCAAAAAACGGCAGTCCAAATGCAGGTGCCAACGCAGGAACAGCAAAACACAAGGCAAACCACTTTAGCACAGAGGACACAGGAGAAACCTAAGAATTCTCATTCTGACAATTAAGCACTAACCAAGAGATACTAGACAAGAACTTAAACATACAAACGCTACACACATCAGACATGGACAATGAACCCACAAGCAACAGGACCAGTATATAAAGAGGAGGAGACAACGAGAGAAGCAGACACAGGTGATTCTCATCATACAACACCGACCAGCACACAAGAGAGAAACTCAGGAAACAACAACACTCAGTCCACACAAGAGTCCTTGGGATCATGACTCATAAACATCATGTGTCACTTGTTTCCTGACAGGAAGTTCATAAAAAAGAAGCTTGTCAGGCCAATAAAAGTGAGAAAAATTTAAATTTAAAGCCCTGTTATGTGTTGTTCATGATTGATTCAGCTATTATTGATTCCAATTTACACACATTGTAACCACATGTCAGGGAAGAAGTACATAAAGAGTTGTGTTGTTTTCTTTTCTATTCCATTTTCCTGAGCACTTCAATTCAGTTTGCTTTGTTGGCATGAATGTAACAACAACAATATTCCAACGTGTCAGGTAATAATGATATTAAAACAATAATAATATCATTATTAAAAATGATAATTAAAATAAATGATAATAAAAATTCAAAAAGGTAAAATTCATAAAATCTGGAAAATAGCAAAAAAAACTAAATACACATGTGAGACTGTGGAAGTTTGTATTTAGTGTGTGCATGGATGTTGGTGTAGGGGTGTGTGTCTGGATGATGTTGATGTTGGTTTAGCAAATAAAATACTGCCAAAACAACAAGTAATATTGAGAATAAAAATAAAGATAAAAAGGCAAACTGGGACCTTTTACCTGAAATAAAACCTGGTTTTATACATCAAAAATATGTATTACTTTTATATGATATGACAACATATTTGATCTCACAGAGCAGTGACAGAGCGGAAGAAATAAGCAGCTTTGAAGAAGAGGACAGCCATATGTTGACTGACAAGTTATGAAAAAGAAAATAGTAAATAAGGGTAAATCAATTTGTTCAAAAAGTCAGGCGTTAGTGTATTTCCAGATCTCTAATTCGCTGCCCACATCTCAGTTGGGTTCGGCCCATGGATGTATAATAAGACCTGGATATGGTGCTGCCATACAGCCTTGCTTCCAAGTTTGCCCAGTGGCTGAAAAAGCCTTTTCCCCACAGATCACCATTGTAAAAGAGACTGCAACTGCATACAAGGTCAATCATGACTCTTTCTATTATATATTTTTGATCCATGGAGGTTTAATATTTGTAAAACTTTCCTGTAGCTCAGAAAAGCGACTTAATCACAATGTAAAGTCTATGGGCCGAGTGGGAATTTGTGGGAGGGGCCAGCGGGAGAAACACTAGTGTGCATATTCAGTAAAACCAGAAGCTAGAAACCAAGGTATTGTCACCACCGACGTGAGGAGGGAAGAGAGAAAATCACATGTGAGAGAATCAAAGCTGAGGTAGCTTCCTCCAGTCATGGGTGTAAAATTAGATCAGACGAATTGTTTCAGTGGGTTTGCCTTATTTCCTTTTTTCTCCCTCCTTTCTGTCATCCTCCTCTATGCTTTCCTTTGTCCTTTAACCAGCATGAGAAACAGCAGGTAGCGCTGAAAGAGAATAGAAGTGGGAAATCTAGTCATGGCATCAGGGTGGTATTAATACACTTCTACCTGGCGTGGCAGCGAGAGGAGGGAACAGGAGTTCATGTAGGTGAGAAAACAAAACGATTCCATGAAAAAAGTGTTCAATTTCAATATTCTCCTTCAAATTGGGTAGGTACCATTCAAGACATTGTCTCAAAGAAGGATAACTTTGAGATACTTTGGGAGTCAAATATGCTTAATTTCAAACTTCTTACCAGTCCCAATACTGGGTTTCTAACAATGATACATTTGCATTGTATAACACCTAAAGGGAGAAAAAGTAACTCTTGCTAAACAGCGCCCTAAAACACAGTTGCTGTTTGGGAAACCACCTACTACAAACTACTGACAAACACCGTATACAGTATGTACTACACCACCGCCAGCACTTTGCATTGTGGGCCACAGTAGGCAAGGTGTGATGCAACTGGAGATTCTCTCAGACTACTACATCCAGGTATTTTTAGCATTCTGCAGATGCAGTAAGCTGCTGTTTGCTTACTGCACACTACATGCTACATTTGAGCCAGATCAGTATGTACTACTAGTATAGTAGCTGGTTTGGAATATTGCCAGTGTGACAGTGGCACAAGCAGAGCAGAGTCATGCAGGCAGTAAACTCTATAATATCAATAACACAGCGGTTTCTATCTAATGTTAGCTAACAGAGATACTGGTCATACCAGACCATGTAAGGCTGTGTATTGATTCTTTTTCATTGAGCATGTGCATTATATTGCTTACAAATGTAACTTTTAATATGTAAAAACAATATTGTGTTATTTCTTCTTTGTAATCGTAGATAGCCGTTATTGATATATTACTGACTAACACAATGCACAGGCATACATCCTTTTATAAAATGTGTTGAACTACTTAATGTTTGCTTTCTCTATGTTCCTCAACATAGAGAAAACATGAGATGCAAAATTAATACAATTTCCCCCCAAAAAAACAAAAAAGCACCAAAAGGCAAAGGCTTTTACATGGCATTTTAATAGATTGCATTTGCACATAAAATGTTTTTAGTGAGGCATTGTTACAGCTGTCAGCCTGGACACAAAGCTAATGTGGAGGTTAACAAAAGTACTGTGAGGGATCAGCTGGTGATGTCACTATGTAGCACTCACCGCACCTCATCGTACTGTGAGTCAGATTTAATCTTTTAGTTGTCATTATAATGGAGAGCAATGATTAAGTGACATTCAACGATATATATTGGGATACTAGCACATTTAAATCTATTGTCTATCTGTTTAAGACAGTGTGGTGTCCTAAGTCAGCCATATATTAATATCGTTTCAGCCATCAGTCATTGTTCCATTATGCTGTCACAAACTGTATGCATATAAGCTCATTTAGAAGTTCTGACAGCATGTTGGATGAGACTGACAAACTCCAGCCACTCCAGATTTGGTTTTCCTCCCACTATACAGTACATTTCTACCATGTCTGTTTAGGGCTTCAGTGGCTCTGACTGTAGAGCCAATGATTTGATAGAATATTCTATGATATCCTCCCACGCTGTCACAAGCAGGGACAGGGATCACTAATGAACCTAATGAAAGATTGAGGCAATGAAAGGTGCACTACACTGATGGATTGCCACAGTTCCATGAAACACAACAATCGCCCACAGGAATTCAAGCACACACCCCCCACCCCCCCACCCCGACACACACACACACACACACACACACACTCACACTCATAGGCCTTTGTCGTACAGTGTATAACTTTTGCTGTTCTGTCTATACGGTGTTCCTATAGCTCTATGTCCCCATGACACCTTCTATCCTCCTTTCTCTGTCTTCCCCAGGCTTTCTCACTGTCTCCATTTCTTTCTCTTTTTCTCTCTCTAATTCCCTGCTTTTTTAGCTCTTCAGTGGAGTAAGCACCTCACTAAATTATGCACCCTGTATGCATGGACACGCACAGAACAACAACAGCAGGGTGATTTAATTTCACCCCATGAGAAGCACTTCTCAAATTGGCCTGGTACTTACCAGTACGAAATACTGACCCTTTTCATTTTTGCCCCACTGCGTACCATTACTTATTACGGCAAACCATCACTTAAAGTACTAATAAATGTAGGTTTGTATGTTGCACTTATTTTACTTATCAGGCTAGTTGGCTGCTTTTTCTGGCCAAATAAGGCCCTGGAGAGAGTGAAACATGCTGCTGATATCCTGCTGTTGTCAGTGCAGTGTGTAGCTTAGTTCAACTAGACAGCTTGTGGATGACAATTTAGAGGACTGTGGAGGCCAAAGTAAAAGTTTTGTAGCACCCAATAATGTAATAATTTACTGAATATGTTATAATGCATGAAAATGTAATTTGTAATTTGAACTTAATCTGATTGAAAATGTAACAAAACCCAATAATGTAATACCCAGTCAGCATAGGTATGAGCGTATTCATTACCCATTGATAGGGATTTTAGTTTAATGATAACAACACACCATTTACCATCACATCTGTTGTATATTGCAAATTCTACATAAATCCTAGAGTTAATATTCCCAAACAATTATTACAATATCAGTCAGGACATTGTATTACATTGTTTGGTTTTATTACATTTTTGATCAAGTTAAATGCAAATGTTATTACATTTTCAGGAAATTATTGCATTATTGAGTGCAATAAGTCTGTTTGGTAAATGGTGTGCCCAACACTTAGTACTGCTGCTGCTTCACATTAAAGCATTCAACTTGTGAAACATGGGGTGGCTTTTATTGTGAAGTCACAGAAAAAGTAATGCTAGTGTTTTTATGTCAGCAGATCACTTTTCAGTATTAAAAGGGGGTAATAGAACAAGAAGGAGCAGCCAGTGAGCTGTTAGATGAAGAGTAGCAGGCAACCGGCTGCACACCTTCAACTCCTCAGCAAGCTAACAACTCTTTTCATAGTGCCCTGCTGTTGTGTGGAAAACGACTTGTGCCACATGTGGCATTAAATCAGATTGTGCTTGTAATTATTTTTCACTTATGCCTTTTTTTACAAGTTTGTTTGGCTGCGCTGTTAACAGAAACCAGTTGCTATTCGTTTGTATTTCTGACGACAAAGCTGCTCAATGAGTCTTTTCTGTATTACAAAACTGTAGTTGCTGTTACCACAGTGACCATGGGTTTTGGCAAATCAACCAGCACAGAAATGTTAATTAATAAAACTTTAAAGCTGCACATAATGAGATTTTAATATCAACAATGGATCAAATGACTTTTGGGGTTTGTCACCTTTCATATCAAACAGAGAAATATAACTTTACTCTTTAGTTCTCAGTTTAAAGAAGCGTTTTGGCATCTTTCAGCTTGTTGACAGTGTTGTTGTTTTCATTCAGCTGTAGTAAAAAAAACTGCAAAAAAAAGCATTTGGCAGCCAAAGAGCCAGGCATTTTACTCAAGGCTTTGAGAAAACTTAAGCATAACCAAAAGGGAAGTAAATACTAGACTTGCATTCACCAGGTGGCAAAAACACTGCTCTATATGAATTGTAAAGTTGTTTTGTGTCTGTTGGATGTTTAAATAGGTAACTGATTATTACAGCAAATGTATAATCTTATAAATATATTTTAAGAAGTGGTGTCAATTGATAAAAAAATGTAATCGAGTTATTCACAATAATAGGCTGTGATTAATCATGATTAATCACGTTTAAAATGCCCAAAAAATCACATTTTGGGCAATGTGTGGTGTTAGAAAAAAGAAAAGCATAACAAACTGGTTAGAGGTTAGAGTTCTTTTTACTTTATTCTAACATCTCTTAGTTCTGATGATTTCTGAATTAGAATCTCTTCAT
Organism: Nannoperca australis; assembly: GCA_036023655.1. Lineage (NCBI taxonomy): Eukaryota > Metazoa > Chordata > Actinopteri > Centrarchiformes > Percichthyidae > Nannoperca > Nannoperca australis. The sequence continues at coordinate 22,491 of JAVQJD010101111.1, forward strand.
TTGCAGAGTAAAGTCTCAGGGAGTGCTTGGTATAGCCATAATGAATAAAGACTTAATTAGCAGACGACGACATAAAGAACAGTTACAGTAACGTCTGCTACAAAGAGAATGTAAACAGCTTGCCTGTGAATTGTTTGCAAAGTAGCATCTCACCCAAATGAATGAGCTTAGTTGTTGTCTTTCTTCACAGACTTCCCCTGGCTGCACTCTGCAAAGATGTGCTTTGGTGGAAAGACAGTCCATCGCTGGAATATGTGCACACAACTTTGGTTTTATCTAAACCTCCATTTGGAAGCTTTTTAAAAGGAAATTTGTCGTTCAGCACACTGGCGAGTGTCTCCTCGGTGTCTCCATCGTGTTATCTGCGTTCACCGCGGCTTTTAGTTATTCAGTCAGGTAAAAGTTTGTGCTGGAATTATGGGAGGAAGTTGGGGTCAAACTTGGTAATACGATTAATTAGCGTAAAAACTTTTATTGCTTTAATATTTCCAGATTAATCTCGTTGACAGCCCTAATTTTAACTATCAAATACTTGTTTCCTACAGGCTAAAATGGTGGCTTTAAAATTTGTAATGTGCACGTTAACATAAAAACAGGTGGATAGCTTGAATTCCAGTTACAATGGAATCCAATGGGAACAACATTACCATAATGATCACAAATCACAAAATCAATTTCCCTACTGTTTGTCTGTAAGTCCCACACACATTGTGGCACCAAACAATGGCTAAACACGCTGCCAAACCAAATGCAGCAAAGCCCTTAATCAGTGGCATTTTAACAGTATAAGCCCATTTTATCTGGGGACTGAAATGTGTCTCATGTTGACCATTTGTTTTTAGTGTACTAATGTTAAAGAACCATATGTTTATTAAGCAATTTTACATTCATTATACATCCACTGAAACAGCATTCTCAGCAGGTGCCTAAATATGGCTTTAAAAATAACAGAAGATTGTCAAGTATCACAATGCAGATATTCACAGCTGTCAAACAAAACCAAGTGGCAGAGTCAACTACCAAAGTAGAACAGATGAGCAGAACAGGCTGCCGAGCTGAACCACAGGAGAAAACAAATTATTTTAGAAGAGAAAATGGAAACTAAACGCTGTCATCTGAAACATACAGCTGTGCCCCTTCCCCTCTGGATCCCATACTGCACATCTGAAGCTCATTTCTAGTGGGACCGTTGCTTGTGAAGATAATCATAATCTCTCAGATGAATTTCATTTCAGAGGAGCTTTGAAAATGTGCTGCAATCAACTCATGTGGAAATACAGTCTGCTTAAACATAATACAGGTTAACTTGTAGTAGGTGAATTAATCCCTCAGACCTTTGCCTTTAGAGATGGACACTCATGAGATTATTAGTAAAAAATTAAATATAATGTACAATGTACTACTATACTAAGCACTATATCAGTAAATTGTATTGCTTATTAAATGTGTGTGAGCTACGTGGGAGAAGCCTCATTGGTATGTCAACAGAAAACATTTCTCTCTTGACATCTTAGAAAGAGTTTGAATGCTTTGACTCTTTTGACAGTTCTTCCAATATGAGAACACATCATTACAATGGTGTGATGGGGTCAGCAGAGGTCTTGTTGTGAAAGTCCAATAATAAACTTATAAATGCTTTTCTAGATGCTCTGTGAAAACTGGTATTTGGAATCCCATCACGTTTCAATCTTATCTTACTTCCTTTTTTATCTTCCCTCAATGAATCAATCAATCAACCAAACAGTATTTAAAGCACCTTTCATACAGGTTAGTTTCATACAGGTAAAATAATAAAGACAGAACAAGTGTAGACAACATCAACAATTTAAGAATTTGAGACCAATGCACACAAAAAAAAGTTGATATAATAAGCTATAATAATAACAATAAAAGACAAATAGAAAACAAATAGAGTTAAATAAAAGCTAGACTAATAGATTAAAAAGAGTCAAAGACAAAAAGAAATATTCCTTCCTTTGTCAGTACTTACAATGAGATAATTGATCAAAATGTTACTCTTATTTAAAGATAATAGCCATTGTATTTTTATTATTAGAAGGAGCTCCATCATTATAACTCCACTATGCAGTTACTCTGTCAAACTCAAAATATTCATATAATAACACATATTGTTACAATAAAAATTTATTTTCATGATTTGTTTCTTAAAACAAGTTTGACCTGATCTGCAAAATGGATAGAGAATTCATGCCAAACATGTCAGCAACTAAAAGTCAAATATGGAATTAATCGATTCTACATTATAATTGTATCAGTGTACATATATGACCACAGGGAGGGAAAATAAGCAGCAAGAATACGTAATATTATAAGATTCACTTCACTTCAGCTCAGTGTGACTGATTCCAGCTGAGGGGCTTGTCTATAATTCACTCAATCACACAACAACGCGACCCAGAGTTCAAACTTTGTTATAAAGAATGAAGAAATCCTTCTGGGACCAATTGGCTTAACAGGACGACAGGGGATTACATTCACTTAACCATTGAAACACCTAAAAGGAAGGCTTTGCATCAGTGGCACGCAGTGATTTACAAGGACATATACAGCTGATATACTACTGATAGTATGGTACGAATAGCACAGCATAAACTCTGCACGCACACACACACACATACATACACACACCTTGGTCAGTCACAGGGTTTTATAGATTTGTCATTCAGGCCAATCCAGAATTTCTAGATAAAGGAAAAATAGTGACAGGGGTAATGCCTCAGTACAATATCAGAAATGCATCGTCCAGCTTTATAGTTCCTCACTGTCAGTGAGAGCAAAGCCACAGACATGTCTCTTGTACTGTCCATGGAATGTACAAGTATTTCACTGCAGTTAAGAGACAAGACCTAAAGCTTTAAATGTATCAATATTTCTATGTTACCAATGGATCAAATGTAAACGTGTACGTGTATTTCTTATAGTGCTGAAGCCATGGAGAATTATCACTAACTCTGAAGTTCCCCTCACTCAGCTCTGCGGAGCATTTCAGCACCTTCAGTGTTCCAGTCCCCAACTTTACTGTTTTGGTTCACTGTCACTGCTCTTATTGGCGTCATTTTCAGTTGCAACAGGCTATTTCAGTGAAATACCTCTTTAACCCCCTATATGTGGCCCACCACCAAACCGCAGACAGACACAGCTAGTGTCCAGCTGGTGAACCTAATGGAGCATTTATCAGCTAAAGATTTCCTCTAGGAGTTGGTGGAAACTGCAACAGAGCTAAAAGGAGAATGAAGATTAAACTTAAATTCAACAGGTGGCCAGAAAAATGACTTCAAATGAATACTAATGTTGTTATATATCTGTTAGATGTGTTAATAGACTGTTTGAAGCCCAGTCATTTCACTAAACCCACCCAAATAAAAGTGACAGGACTGGGCAATACCAGATGGCTCTCTGCGGGGTCATGATATTCTCATGATACAATGATATTCTAATGCAACTTTAATTTTTTTTTTTATATAATAAATATAAGTTATGTCTAATTTAGTTTTTCCAAATATTCCCTTCTACTCTATTCAGATGACACACAACAGTGTGAATTAATCTAGAAAATTATGATTTGTAGAACGTCTAGCTACTGCTATGTTGAGCGTTCTTGTAGAAAAGTGGTTGACACACTTGTCAGGTTGTCTTTAACCTTTTTAACTAATTACAGCTACAATGATTTTGATAATCCATTTATCAATTTGAATAATTTTTTCAGTTCAGCTTCTTAAATGTAAATATTTTGTGATTTAATTAATTAATAAACATCTATGGAATTTGGACTGTTGGTCGCACAAAACAAGACATTTTAAGACTTTACCTTGGGCTGTGGGGAACTGTGATATCCATTTATCACCATTTTCTGACATTTAATAGACCAAACAAATAATCAATTATTTGAATAATAATTTCATCAATAATGAAATTACTTGCAGATCCAAAACGCATCTAAACAGGGGACTAGAAGGAGTTGTATCAATCAACATCATGTTCCTTAAGTTTTTCCACTGTAAAAGCTTAAGGCCAGGTGCTTAAAGGGCCCTTTAGGCACCTGGCAACTAGCCCAGAAACAACCACGGCAGAGAGCCAGATGTCAAAGTGCAATGCTGTTCAGATCACACCACATTGAACGAACACGACAGCAGACCAGAGACGAGCGAGCAGCCTGTAAACTGAAGCAAGCTGAATGCAACTGACACATAGTTGACTGAATTGGTGAGGTAGCTGAATGTAACAGTCTGAGTGAACAACATGTGACCCATCACCTGTATCTGTCACCTGATAGTCAATGGGTCTTTGCCTCCCCCCCACCCCCTTGAGACATTTAACTTGTTCTTTCCAAGCCATTGTCATTAACAACCCACTTAATGTGACTCAGATGTGTATCCTGCTTTACTAATTCAATCCTTTCGAACTTACTGGAAGTGTCAATGAGTTTCTTAGCAAGCCTCTGTAAAATTTATTTTTATGTCAATTAGCTGAGATACATTTAAAAAAGAGCTCTTTTATATTCACGTTGTTTGATGTAGAAAATAATGATCAACATACATATTCACTGACATGGTCATTAAAGGCAATGATTTATGATGATTACATATTAAAATATAATGATGTTTGAGTTCATTTAATCCCAGTTGCAACATTGTCACCATTCATTTAATGAGGAGAGTTAATATCACACTGACAGTTTTTATATACCTCCACATCCAGCGGAGTTCATTTCACAGTCACGCCAGAACTTTAATAAACTAATTGTGAACAACACTTTCTTGATCAATGACAAATCCAACAATGGAAAACACTCGCCAAACTGCCACATAGACATATATGTATCTAACGGATATATGTGGTTTAAGAAAAACACTATGTAGGTTTGTACAAAGAAAAGTTATCTAGACATTCATTGGGTCAGCAACCTCATACACACACTGTCAGTTGTATATGGAGTATATTTTCTAATGACTAGAAGCCCTTTTTCTTTAGTATTTTGATGACAAATGAGAGAAAAGTTGAACTGGAAAAGAAAATCATGTCTGTGTGTATATAAAATGATAAAAGAGGTTTTAATCTCAAATGGAAGGAAGAAATGGAATACTGAAATATCTGAAACATCTCATCTACTACTGGATGGTCATTCAGACATCCAGGGTCCCCAGAATGAACATCTACACAATAGATTGGCAGAACATTTTGTATAAACATGCATGGTTCTCAGATGATGTATATTGATGAATGTGGTGATCCCTGACTTTTCCTCTAGTGCCACCTTGAGTTTGACATTTGTGGTTTGAGTGAAATATCTTAACTTTTGGATGGATTGCCATGGAATTTGGCAGAGACATTCATGCTCGTTCATGATGACTTTGATGATCCCTAGTATTTTCATATAGCACCATTGTCACATCTAAATCTTAATTTGTCCACTTTGATTTCTGACCACATACCTGCAGAACTAAAGACATTCCCATGAGCCTCATCTGTAATTTATGTTTTGTGCTATGTATACAAATGTTAGCATGCTATATTATGATAGTGAACACTTTACACAAGCTTAGCATTAACATCTTAGCATTGTTATTACGAGCATGTTTGAATGCAGACGTTAGCATTTAGACCAAAGCACCGCTTTGCCTAAGTACAGTCTCACAGTGTTGCTGAAGAAGTCCTGATCCATTAATCCCAGGGTTGGCGGTTAAATCCCGTGCTCCTCCTGTCCATGTGTCAAAGTGTCCTTGAGCAAAACACTGAACCCCTACGGCCAGGGCAGTGACTTGCATGGCAGCTCTGCATCGGTGTGTGAGTGTGTGTGTGAATGGGTGAATAAGAGGCGAAACAGTGAATCACTTTGTCCATTAAGGAAGAAAAGAACAATATGCAGTCCATTTTACCATTAAAATTAAGTACTTTAAAAATCACCACTCTCCCATGTTGTTCTATTTAAACTCTGGGAGGGCTTTCTAATTAAATCACTGATGTTTCATAAATTTAACAAATATTCCCTCACATTTATAATTCCTTTATGTGGGAACAGTGCTTGATTGCAGTTCCATAACCAATATTTCATGTAGTAGAGAATGCTTACATTTTTGCTCCATTGCTTTCCAAACATGCACAAAACCACCCAGTCACAGTCATTAAATTTAACTATAGTTCCACCAATTCAACTCAACCACAGCTAAACTCATTTACACTTTCAGTGTTAGTTAATACTCATAATAACCCCTTATGAATGTGTATACATGCAGTGTGCCTATGTACATGCACTTGTTTAAAATGTCTGTAAAGAACAGGAGGAGTTACAGTAGAAGGAGCAACTGAAGCAGCAAGACATTCTCACTTCTTCACTACTTGATGGTGAAAACATGTATTCATCCTGAGTAGAATACAAAACCACATACTGAATCCCACTTTTTTTTTTTAAGTCATCTTCCCTCTCAGATCTGTTGTGATGTGTTTGATACAGAGATGAGATGTGTGAAACTGTCACACATCAAACACATCTGAAGGATTTCCAGAATTGACTCTCTCTGCATCTCTCAACCTCCCTCAGTTCAGTCATCAAAGCAACACATTACATACTGCCTGCTTTTACTAACTACATGATACATCATGCTCTTGTTTTAGAGTTTGAGATTTTACCATACTTACCACTACCATTATCTTTTTTCTTATCACTAAAGGATAAGTAAAAAGTTTGGATGCTGTTAGGAAACGTTATGCCAAACCATACTACAGAAGCAAAACTGCCATTGCATATTTGTAGTGCAAAGTATCTGGGATTTTATTTTCAGTGAGTAAAACAGTAAAGCCTTGTCTTCTCAATCCAGCCTATATTTTAATCCATTCAAGTCCAAATGTAAAATTTTGTATTCATTTTTGCAGTATTCATACTAATACTCAGTATGTCATTTATATCATAATTTTAAAAAACTGTTTGTTTGTGAATGTATTCTGGCTGGTGTAACAAAGTTTTGCAAAGGTCCATGTGCACCTTTTACAGAGGCACCATGGAAAGCATCCTCACCAGCTGCATCACCGTGTGGTACGGCACCTGCACTGCCTCCTGTCGGAAGAGCCTCCAGCGCATTGTGAGGGCAGCTGAGAAGATCGTCGGTGCCTCTCTCCCCTCCCTCCAAGACATTTACAGCACACACCTGAAATCTTCGTGTATGTACAAGCACACATTCCCATTCCCTTTAACCAGTCAATAAGCTGATTGTATTTTGCTGTATATTTGTATTTATTTACTTATTCTTACACTACACAATGACAGACACCGTATGTCTCTTTATGCCAGGTTTATTTATTGTATGTTCTTTAGGTGAATATATTAGTATATTTTATATTGGTTTTATTTAGTTGTGTATGCACTGAGGGATTGAGAGTAACGTTGTTTCAATCCT
>JAVQJD010101112.1:0-17661 GCA_036023655.1 Nannoperca australis
CCCCCCCCCCCCCCCCCCCCCCCCCCCCCCCCCCCCCCCCCCCCCCCCCCCCCCCCCCCCCCCCCCCCCCCCCCCCCCCCCCCCCCCCCCAGCCTACAAAATGAGAGAGTCAGCTGCACCGGAGGAGCAGATGTGAGACGCACACTGTAGGGGCCAGGCGCGCAGCGATAATTAGCGGCGGATATATTTACGGGAATAACCGGATTATGAGGATTTGAGGAGGAGGAGGAGGAGGAGAAATCGCCAGAATCCGGTGTCATACAAGGAGAGGAGGGATTAAGTTAGACATCTTTGCTCCTCCGGGCGCCGTCATGGGGATAGACCGGCGGCGGAGAGCATCGCTGGCTCTCACCTTGAACTTCCTCGCGTTGTTCCTGGCCGTGTCGGCTCTCACCACCAGCTACTGGTGCGAGGGGACGCGGAAGGTGGTGAAGCCGTTCTGCACCGGCCAGTCCGCCACCAAGCAGTCGTTCTGCATCAGGTTCAACAGCTCCAACATCAACGACACGCGGCTGGTGCAGTACATCTGGGAGACCGGGGAGGACAAGTATGTGATGAGGAAGTTTCACACCGGCATCTGGTTCTCCTGCGAGCAGCACATCAACATGACCGGTAAGTTTTCTTGTTTTTTGGTTTAAATAAACGGCACCGGGCCGGTGATGTTGGTAACGGGAGCGCGGCGGGGCTGTGCGCACGGAGAGGTGCGTCACGGAGAGGCACGTCGATCCAATAACGCCTAAAAATAAGACGAAGTCCTGCTCCTCGTACCAGTTTCTCTCTCTTTTTATTTTATTTTTTTTACATTTCTGAATATTCTCAGAAATGAATTGAATGTGTTAATCTGAAACAGTAACACACGAGGTAAAATCAGATATCTGTGGTCATTCAAAAGGATATTAGTGGCAGATATTTAGCAAACTGAAGACAACAAGGTCAAATGACATTCAAATTGCTTGTTTTGTCTGAACAATAAAAAAAAACCTCAAACCATTAGTTCAATGTCACAGAAGACTGAGAAAACCTGCAAAATCTCACATTTCAGAGGCTGAAACCAGATGTTTGGCAATTTAATAGTAGATGAACTTTCTGTCACGTGATAAATGACTAATCCTTCCAGCTCTATTTTTAATGTCTCAGAAAAAAAGCAAGATTAAAGGCTTATTATATCCACTTCAGAAGTAATGTGTTATGCTCTCACTACAGTGTGTGATAGCTGTTGAACTGGTTTACAGGCCGGGCTCCAGACGAGCCAGCTGAGAGCTGCATGGTCCCCCAACTGTGGACCCAGGAATATGTGGCCACAGTATCTGCGTCTGTCTCCAGGCTGTTCTGCTGGCAGTTTCTGCAACAAGCCAGTTTGGAGGCACAATTTGTGCGTAGGGGGGTGGGGTGGGGGGGGGGGGGGTGGTGGTGGCAGAGCTTGTTATTGCACAAACAGAGAGGAAATCCCTTCATTTTCTTTCTTTCTTTCTTTCTTTTTTTTTAATACACCACAGCTTTATCTTTGTCACACAAAGTGAAATGGGCTACCTGTGATTGTGTCTCTGGTACAATTGATGGAATACAGATGGAGTCCCCGTCTGACTTATCAGCGTGTTGCAGTGGTGAATCTACGGCCACCGAGTGTCACTGAAATGTCTAATTTACAATCTTTTCCAGGTGAAAAATGCCGGAGTTTCCTTTATGTGGCACCTTCAAATGAAAGAGGTAAGCATATGTTTAAATACACACGACTCACACGTCCTCAGTCCATCACTAATTCAGTAGCATGTGGCAATGTAATGCCATCAGGGAACATGGAATAATAGCTATTATTTGCAGATATTAAATGTAAAGGTGGACATTGTTTACTCTGCTGCTCACGTGGGATTTAGAAGTTCCTCGTTGCAGGAAAAAGCAAACCTTCAGATCCGACAAGGCTTCAGATCTTGAGCTCTGTCAACGTTAAGGGCTCTTTTCTGATCACTCTAAGTAAGCTGCTTAGCGCTGTGGTGACCAGTCTGACTGAAGTGGACATTTTGGAAAAGGATTTTAAGATCTTCTGCTATTGTGATGAAATGCTGGCAGTGTCTGTATCACTCAAACAGTTGTTAGAAAATCTGCCGGCCTCCGAGAGCCGCATGTTTTCATCTCTAAGCTTACATTACATTTGAAGCCACGTCAGTAGGCTTACTGCTCGTTGACACGAGCTTAGAATATCCTGAATCATCCTAATTACAGTATTTGTGCAAAATCCCTAGTTGTTGGTGGCGTGACCCCGCAGGGCTGTGAATTAACTGATCAGTTGCCCTGTTAGGTAATAAGTAAAGTGGTGTTCCAACAAATCAATCACTTCCATACAGGCTCATGGCCCTCCTCGTGTGCTGAAACCTGCTTTTCACCCACATTCTCAGTGACTGAATTTACATTCACACTCATTTCCCATTATTATTCCGACTATGATGATATTCAGAATTTTACATGGGTAATGTTAACGGCATAGTGCGAAATAGGCCTTATTCCTAATGTAGCAGTTTCCGATTAAGCCATGTGGGATATGCCGGTGTTATCCGGGTTTTAGGAGCATTTTTTGGACGTAGCGCATTTAAGTCCTGCCCACAGCGGAGGGGGAAACTATTTATCGCTCTCCGTTGACTTTGTATTGCGTGAAGGTGCCTCCTTGTCACTTTGGTCTGCTAGCAAACAACAGAAACGTGTCAGGAAGAACGGGAACCCTGTGGGATCCAGACACTCAGCAAGTCTACGTGTGCAGAAAGCATTTTGTCAAATATCCAAATGTCAGTTTGAGGCTAAATGTATTGCTGTTAGTTAAGCAAACGCATGTTTGACAGTAAGCAACTTGTGTAGGGGAATGTAGCTAAATCAAATAGCTATGCAGTATCATGTTTGAGTGTCTTGGCTAACTACAGTAACTTACCTTGAGACTAAAACAATCCCCTGGACGTGCTGAAATCAAATGTTTTTAGCTAGCTGCAGGCATTTTGGTAGCGTTTCAGCCCTTAGTTGCTGATTGTGGCGCCGATAGTTTCCTCTTCCGGTGGGTGTAGTTTCCAGAGTATGACGCGTTGCGCGCTGTCGCTCCATACCGCAGCGCGTTCGGAACGTGCGTCTCAATTGAAGTTTTTACGGCAGTTTGCGACACACGGCCTCCTGCCTGTTTACGGCCAGCTCTGTGCGCTGCTGTAAACAAACCAGCTAGCTAACAGTTAGCCCACAAAGAAAAGCCCACATTACTGGTCAGAAGGAGAAACACAACTACTTTTAAACATCATGAACGACTTGGATATCAACAGGTTTTTGAACATGCGCAAATGTCACAACGCCGACCGCTTCGTGAGGTTTGTTGACTGAACAAAAGAGGGAGGGCGAGTTCCTATTCCTAAAAATAATATTTTGAAGTAAAGAAGCAAAATGGCTCAAGCCACTACATTCACTTGCTCTCTGTTCTGCACTTCAATCTTGCACGCTGGCACCATATGATTAAAATATTCAATATATCAAAGCAAAAGAGGGGAAACTCTTACAATATGCACTTAATTGCGGCCAGTTTAAAGACTTTAAATGTCCTCTAATAACACTTTACTTAATCCTCTGCAGCCTCCTACTATGAATTTAATTAAAATAAATATTTTACTGAAGTGTGGAATTCAATTTAGAGCAGGTTAAAAAAAAGCTGGAAGATGTAACTCTATTCATAATTCATACAGGGATATTTCGGGTAACAGGCATATTACTTTAGTCCACCTTGTGATTAATTAACCACACAATAACTACCTGCTCTTGGGTGATATATGCAATTACATCACAGCTTGCACTTCCAGGTATTTAAATCCGCTGGTATCTTGTCCTACGTCGCACGCCGACCTGGAGCTCAGGATGCTGTACGTCTCTTGGTAGATCATATATCCTTTCTCTGACTGTGAAGGTTAATGGTATGGCTGACGGGGTCATTGGTCCACCCTTCCCTTCCTCCTTCTTTTCCAACCCTTAGCCCCTCCCTTCGCCCTTGCTTGCACAATTCCCAACCCCCTCATCTCTCTACTCTATCACTACACCCCCTCCATCCTTCACTCAACCGTGTTCACCCCCCACCCCCACACGTGAATGTCATTTTTCTTTTTTTCCCTGCCTCCTTGCTATTCCTGTTACATAATAACCTAAGTCTCACTTCCCTAGGAGTGCTGTGGCTGTGCATCGTTGCGGAGTGCCTGTACATCCTCCTGCTGGCCACCGGAGGCATCCTCATGTCCATAGAGGTGTGTCACTTTGGCAATGTCATTGACGGCCTCAAGCTCAACGCCTTCGCTGCCATATTCACCGTGCTCTCAGGTGAGGAGCGCCGTTATATCCACCTATGGCGATTACATTCTGCATATCCTTCAAAAGAGGATTAAACCATTTCTGGATGTTTGTGGGGGAGCGTCCAGGCTTCAGCACTGGCTTGCACCAGCTATAAATTACAACTTCAATCTTACACGTAGCCCTCAGTAGGTGTGAAGTCCTCTGTAAAGTAGCGGCTGGCTCTGCACATAGTTTGGGATAACTTGGAGGATGAGGAGGAGTAATTATACAGTTTTTAGTTTTCACTGTAGGATATATGCGTTTGTTATAACGCAGGGTATTGTTATATTACCGTTTCACCACTGTTGGTATTTTGTACCAGCTGTAGACGATGGTTTTATTTATCAACCCCTTTTTGTTGTTGTTTGGGGATTAACATTAGATATCTTTAGCCGTTAGCCTCTTTGCTGTTGTGAAGCAGCAAAGTGTTCAAAGACAAATTGTCACAGGAGGCAACACGGTGACGTGTTTGGCCACAGGAAGTGAAAACGTCATTTTCTGCAGTAGTATTTTGGTTGGCGTAGACTTGAACAAACGTCAACACAGTTATAGTATGAAACTAACTCGTTCCTGCGTATCATTTATCAGAATCAGAACTCCTTTATTCGTCCCACAGCGGGGACATTTACATTGTTACAGCAAAAGTGACAGTACAGATAAAAGATAAATAAATATAGACTAGAATAAATACAGAATACATAACTATAATAACTGTAGTAGCCAGCGTGTATATGAGCAGTGTTATTGCACATCTGTGTTCCAGTGTGTTTTGTAAGGTGGGTGGTGGTCAGCCCGGACCGCGGGGACTGTTTAGTGCGGACTTTGCTCCCTAACTTCAGAGAGGACTTGCGTTTATCTCTTCATGGGCAGCAGTTGAATATTAAATACATATACGTTGAACATAAATATGAAGCTTTTTCTAAATGACAGCTATGTAATTGAAGCATTTTATACTTACTGATTGTGACTGTATTGACTGTATTGCACCAATCAAATTAGCAGTAACATTGACTCACGCCCGCTGGAGAAGACTAATGCAGGGGGTGCTGTCAGTGCGGGAACATGTTTAAAATTGACACTTTTTCTATGTACAAAAAAGACACCAGCCAAACACAATCACTACGTATTTATAGTGATTTCTTAGAAAAAATCCATTAAACTTTTTCTGTCTTTTGAAAATAGTCTTTAGTTCTGTTTCCATGTGGGCGTTTGGCCAATCAGATATCCAGGCCAGTTGCAGCCTCTGAGCCCCTCAGAAGACTTCCAGCCTGCCTCCCTCTCTCGGCAGAGGACTTAACAATGACCTTCTCTCTAATCCACTCTGTGAAAATGATCCCGACCACCACACTCAGCAGTGAAAGATACTCTGCTCGACACCAGTGACTTGCAGCATTTCAGTGACTTGGTGGGTCAGGATTTGTCTGAGAGGCTGAAGACTTGTAGACCCTGGGTCCACGCTGTGATCCTGCTCTTTCATGCACAATATTTATTTTATTAGAAACGCGTAGCAGTTCCAGTCCAGCAATTGTGTATGCAGCCAATAACTGTTTAACGGGTGCAACAACAAACGTTTTATTATGCACAGCGTAGTTTCCGTAAGATGACGACGAGTTGACATGTCAACGTAAGTTAATGGTGTGCTCCGAACCCCGTTACTCTGTCCAGTAATCCTGGGAAGTTATTGATGAGTTAACTGCTGACCTCGACATAGTTCAGCATTTTGGGGGAAATATCTGCGTGTGAGATGAGAAGACTGATACCACTCTCATGTCTGTGGGTAAAGTAAGCTGCAGCTTACAACTACTTGTCAAGCAAAACGTGTCCATTGTGACTGTGGGTCATGACGCCGGTTCACTCAGCGCTACAAATGTGGGAAACTGACTCTGGCAAGAAATACTGAGTGGAGCAAAGACCACGGTCCTCCTACAGCTTTCCACAAAAACCTCATGACAGCCCTGTGGAGTTTTCTTGTAAACAAACAAAGGTTATGTTTGCATTTAGTGTAACTCACCAAAGCGCCTGCGTGTTTCCTCGAGGTCTAACTAATGTGTCGAGTGCATTTCCTTCCTCATAAAACATTTTCACCGCTGATTTTTGAAAGTATTTTCGATCCGCCATTGTTTACATCTTATGTTTACGTGCTTGCTGTCTTTGTGCGTCTTTGCAGGCACTTTGCAGCTGATCTCGCTGTTGATCAGTGGAGTAGTGTGACACCGTTGGCAGGACCGTGTGCATGTGGGTGCACGAGGAAGAGAAAACAGAGAAACACTGGTTGAAAAGCTGCTCCGTAGCGCCAACTAGAGGTCTTAAACTCAGCAGGGAACCTGTAACAGAAATCACCACTACTAGACACTAGAGCACGCACAGAAGACTCACACTTACAAACCAACGTGCACACACGTTTAGAAAGTGGCTCTGCAGTGAGATGCAGTTATGTTTGCTCTCGGACAGAATAAAATACAAGCGCTTCAGCTGTTTTCTGTTAAACTGCAATTAAATGTTATTGTAAGCAAAGGTAATAGCGGACATAAATGTGGGAATAAAACCAGGATTTGTCTGTATGTCTGAAATCGGGTTTTTTATTCAGATTGACAAAGAAAACTCTTGTCAGAAACATGGGATGTTTAAGCCCTGCTGAGCCTGAGGCTGCATATTGATCAGCCTGGAGTCTGAGAAGAGTCTCCGGGTCTGAATGAATAATGCTTTGATTTTAAGCACAGAGTCAACTCACTCCCCTTTGATCTTGTTGGCATATGAAGCAATGAAAAGGCTGTGCCCTCAGTAGTTAAATATACGTCTGACTTTGAATTACTTGCTCGGTGCCTCATTAGTACTCAGTTAACTGGGAATGACATCAACTTCTTTAATATCAGGAAACGTTGAGGTGAATCAGATCCACCTCTGAGTTCCAACTCCAACTCCCAACGTGACACATCTTCAGCATCAGTGTACCACAACAGGAAGGACTTGTTGACCACTCGGCGTCCACGTCCTTTCATTTCCAGCTGACAGGCGTTGAACCCGGCTCGCTCTCTTGCTGCTGAAGCCTCTGGAGCTTGACTGAGTTGTGTTTCCCAGCTTTGCCCTGGCCGCCTGCACGTGTCGTGTTTTATTTATCCGCTGTCTGGAGAAGTGACCTGTTAGATTCAGCGTGGAGGTGAAGCCCGTGTAGTTTTTATCCGTCCCAGGCTTTTTAACTGCTTTACAAGCTTCTAACAAAGGGTTTAGTGTTGTTTTAAAATGTTTGTTTTGAGGAAGGCTTTTAAAAGTAGTTTCTGTTTTTAATGGGGTGAATAGATTGAGAGTGGTTTTGGTAATCAGGTCCAGGGGAACAACGGAAGGGGGGGGGGGGTATGATGAGAGTGTGTGAAGAGGTAGTGTGTGATTGTATGAAAAAGAAAAAAGTGTGTGTGGAAGAAAGACAGAGATTGTATGTGAGAATGAACTTCCAGTGTGGGTGATTTGTTTAACAACCTCTGTTAAAACAGCTTTTTCTAATAGCCCCTCCCAGGATGTACCGTATTTGCACATTTTGCACTTTAGTAAATGTGAATAACAACAAACTATGTGGTGCTGAAAGGACGTGGAACACAGCAGTTCTGGCTGGTTTTCCTCTAAAGATCCGACACGCGGAGCGACTGGTTCTGGAGGTGACAGTCCAGCCCCGCGACACCACAGTGACAGCTGACTCTGGACGTTGCTAGCTTCTACAACCCACAAACTTACGGTTTAGCACAGTTTCATATGATTGGAAATCAAATCCCGTTTGATTGGATAAATGAATGTATAAAGTTCAAGATGAGTCACTAACAATATTTTAGAGGGATTTTATCTTTATATTTAGCAGAATCTAAGAGAACTAAACTTTAAAGGCTGATTTTTATTTTATTTTTACTGTCATCAGCACCATCTTTTTTTCAGTTTACATTGTGGTGTTACAGTTAAACACATCCCGCAGTGTATAAAGGCCTTTTTAAAACCAGTCACATGCGGTTGAGACCAGTTTTTTTTTTCCCTTTGCAAAATGATCCAGAAATGTTATTTAGTGTAACTGAATTTCTTTTCTGCTGTCTCATCCTGTTAGTCAGATTTGTGGTGAATCTTTTGATCACAGAAACAAAAAAAAATGAAAGTAGTGGTTTCAAACATCCTAATAATGAAGACATTACGTGTTGTAGAACTCTGATTGAGGCTTGTGCACAACACGTCTTCATAAAACTTAAAGGAGAAAAAGAAATCATTGTTTCATTCACAACCGTTCTGCCCTCCAGTGGCCCGACACCACTAAACCACTTTCCCTGTGTAATACGGCAGAAACAGTGTGGGGAGCGTCACGTCGGCGCCGCACGTCTGCAAACCACCTGGACTGACACTTATTGACGTCGTGGGGAAGAGTCTGACCTTGTGTTTGGCAGATCGTGCGTTGTTTCCTGGTGACAGAACGTGCCGAGACGCAGGTCACACGGTCGTTCCACTCATCCTGACACAAAGCTGCCTCTGATCTGCATCACATTATGATAATTCTGCACTCGGATATCTTCAGGAATAAACATGAGCGCTGATGGGGATGAGACGGGCTTGTAGGCGTTAGGTGCCGAATCTGGTGCGCTCCTTCGGTCCAGGGATTTTGGGGTGGGGGGGGGGGCTTATGTGTTAATCGGATTGCTACGCTACACATGCTGGTTTTTATTCCTGCTCTATTTTATAGGCATTGAAGCATAAAAGGAAAATAAATAGTTAAATAAATGATTGGGAGAGAGGAGAGGTGGACGAGGAGAAGTGTGCTTTAGAGAAAGTCTGATTGGAGCAGTGGAAGATAAAATAAAATAAAGAAGCAATTATTTAAATGAAATCGTCTTGGAAGCTGTGAGGGGAATCCACCCTGCTAACAACTCGTAGACATCGTGGACTCGACGCTGTAGATCTGTAAGGCTTCACAAGCTAAAAGAAAAAACTTTATAAGCTGGTTTTTATGTAACATATTTAATCTGTGAAGTAACTATAACTGTGAGAGGAATGTAGGGGTGTAAAAACTGTTCTTGAAATGTACTGGAGTAGAAATGTAAAGTACAAGTACCTTGAAATTCTAAGTATGTAAGTATAAGTACAGTACTGGAGTGAATGTACTTAGTTGCTGGCAGGAAGTGAGCTCACACTTAGTGTTGGAGATTTTAATGACGAGCAAAGGTGACACAAAAGAGAAACTCACCTGAAACACCTGTCAGAACATAAAACAGATGCCCGGCTCGTGTAAATGGGAGGAAATGTGTGTGTGTGTGTGTGTGTGTATATATATATATTTATATATGACTGATGAATACTAAGTGACTGGAGGTGTTCAGTCTGACACAATGTAACACTGCCTCCGAGTGGTGACCGAAGAGGAGTGCAGCCGAGGTGACTGTCCGCTCTCTGTCTGGCAGGTCTGTTGGGTATGGTGGCCCACATGATGTTCACCACAGCCTTCCAGCTGACTGTCAGCCTGGGCCCAGAGGACTGGAAACCTCAAACATGGGACTACAGCTGGTCGTACATGTGAGTTCACCTACAGCTACTGACCAGGACGCTTGTTTCTTCTCCCTAAACTGTGCTTTAATAAGAGATTTGTAACAAATAGACAAGCCTTGGTGTGGATTATTTGCAATATATAGTGTTGACTTTCATTTTAAAACAGGTGGAAATAATATCTTTGTCAGAAAATAGCAAAAGAAATTCTGACACACCACCTGTAATCCTCAGATTGCTAAAACCCCCAAATATATTTAGTCCAGGAATCATTTATCGTAATCGTTTTATCGATTTATTACGTCTTTAGAAATGTATACATTATCCACTGTGTGTGTGTGTGTGTGTGTGTGTATATATATATTTTTCATTTTAAGCCAACACATCTGTTTGTGGGTCTTTCTTTTAGTTTGGCGTGGAGCTCCTTCACAGCCTGCATGGCGTCCTCGGTCACCACCATCAACCGCTACACCAAAACCATCCTGGAGTTCAAGCACAAGCGCAGGAACATTGAGAAGAACCTGAAGATCAAGCAGAAGCTGCTGGAGCTGGACTCTCCGGAGCAGGTGTGGGACATGTACATCAGCTCAGTGCCGAGCACTGCCGAGGAGCTGCTGGATCTGTCGTCCAATGGTCGCAAACTCTCCAACACCTCCATCTTTCTCGACCTTAACGACCTGCCCGACCCACAGGGGGAACAGTACTGCTAGAGGAGCGTAGCGTAGCGTATATAGCATTTTCAAACATCAGCAGGTCATTGTCATGTTCAGTGTGGTACAATAATATAATTACTGTGAACAAAATGATACCGTGGTGAAAAGCTCTGGTGATTTCTTACTCCACAGCAAGCTGAATAGCTCACACGACATACTATAGGCTATAGGTAACATGGCTAACTTGTTAGCAAACAGGTTCAACATCTAGCAGATACAGAGGAACCTTCATTTGGAGTCATGTTTCTGATATTCACTGTTAGCTATGTTTTGGTCTTCACTAACTCTGGTGTTTTATAACTGGGTCTTTAGCTCACTATTGTTCACTAGCTAGTAGTTAACTTTGCCTGCTGTTTGGTGCTGGGGAGGTTGTGTCCTCTGTATTTTGAGGGATGTAGCCCATTTCAGCTATTTGTTACTACATGTAACTTTAAATTTAGCTGGAAACCAGGTGTGGAAAATGAATCAACAACTGCATCAGCTTACATTTTGAAATATAGGCCAACACAGAAAGAAACAGAACGGCAATCTGTTTATTTTATTTTATTTTGGTGAAAATGGTCACAAATGTCATATTTTATTAAAAGAACCATGGACCGTTTTTATATTGACAACGTTGTTGCCGCCTCAAGTGTTGTCAAACTTTTAATGTTTTTGTTTTTACTCATGTAAGCTAGCTACGGCTACAACAGCAGTTAGCTAACTAGCAACACGTAAGCTAACTAGCAACATGTAAGCTAGCTAGGGTTACAAAAGCAGTTAGCTAACTAGCAACACGTTAGCTAGCTAGGTTACACCAGTAATTGAGTTGCTAAGAAGCTGATAACTGACTGCCATTGTTGTGTACTGACAGGGAGTGGTGAGGAAAGTTGCAGCACAGACTGTGCCAAAATTCAAGGTAATTACATTAAAATACCCAATAAAGTATGAAAATATAATTATTATTCAGCTTGTTTTGCCGTATCATGTTGTTTCCTAGCAATTGCTCTGCTCTCAGACAGTTGGAAAAAATTTTTTTAAGGAGCCTACTTTCTTTGCTAGCATACATTTTTTTGTAACATTTAGAGTTATTTGACCTTTTTAATTAAATTGTATATTAGCCTACTGCTTAGGCATTATTGAAACCAAACCAGAGTTAAAGGTTCTTGACCTAAGTGTTTCTTAAGTACTGCTTACTTACTACATGAAAGTTTAACTTTCCAATAAAGACAGTTATAATGGAGACGATGTTTCCAGCAGCCGCCATCATTTACAGTTACCATAAACTCTTCTGTCTGCTGCAAAGCACTCCAACAGATTTCCCACCAAATCCAATCACATTAGGTTTAATTAGCAGGATACGGGTTTGCAGTCTCTTAGGAAGTGGTCTCAGTTGTTTACAGGAACTATACTAATGTCTCAGAATTGATTTGGCGATGACGTACTGATGCTAACAAGTACCTCACCACGTCAAACCCTACCATTGTGTTAGTAGGTGTAAACATGCAGTATACCTCTGCAGTACTGTACTATGAGGGTGACTGCTCAAACCCTGTGAGTTAAAAGGACAGGAGAAACAAACCTAGAGCCAACTCAGTACAAAGATAAATCTCTGGAGAGGACAATGGCCTGATCAATGGTCTCCCTTAGCCAATATTTTTCCATCCAAAACTAGCACACTCTATTGACTCTCAAGCCTGTTGGCTCACTGCCAGGTGGATTTTATTCATTGAGGAAAGTGTAAAAAGTTGCTTAAGCTGTGTCACTCACTCCACTACACATGGCTGGACAGCCCGGTGATCAGGAGCTCCACATACCGATTCTGTATATTGGAGTGACAATACACTGCCTCCACCCGACATGGGAACCAAATAGCATTAAGTAGCTTAAAACACACCTCGTTTGTATTTACAGAGTATTTGTCTCTCTCGCCGTGGAAGAAGGGAAATATCAGAATGTGGCTCTGAGGACTGTTACTCCACCCACGCAGGAATGCAAAGAAAGTGTAAAGAACGAGCGTTGCGTGGGTGGAGGATGCCTATAGGTCATGCTGAGTGCCTTTCCTTACAGCAGCATGCCTCTGTTCAAACAGCATGCTCTGCGCTCACGACATTTTAACGAGGGCGATGCAGTTTCTCCAACTAATAACTACTTTTAGAGGAAACATGTAGCTGTCTGTGCAAACTGCCAAAACTCATCAGCGAGAGGAGCGCACCTCTTTTGAAGCTCTCGGTGTAATATTTACTTGATAATTGGGTACTTTTTCTTATGTATTCAAAGACCAGGATTGTTGTTATTTATAGTCATTTAAAGTGCATTTGAAAATGTATATGATATATTTGTGTGTTTTATTTATTTGTTCAATTCAAAGTGAAATGTATTATAGACAACTTAAAAGATTTATTCTGGTTCAGTTTAAATCCTATTTCATCACCCTGGGTTGCATTATATGCTGAAGCATGGATTGTTGTGTCTTTTTGTGTATGTCCGACCTATTTACAGTGGCACTTTTTGTGTAGTGGTCTTTAGTTACTATTTTGTGGATAATTATTTGCAACCTAATATATTGATATGAGTATATTTCTATGAAAAGTTATTATTTTAAGAGGTTAACAAGGAGGGAACAAAATAATAAAGAAGCAGCTTGTTTTTACCATGTTATCTGCTGGACTTTTTCCCACTACGCTCAGGTGCTTCCTTAGTTGTCCACCAGATGGCGGTGTTGTCTAACTCTCACATTTGCAGAGGAGTCTTGTTTGTTTTTCTTTAAACCCAGCAACTTAACATTTTAATACCTTTAAATAGGATTTGTTCTTTGTTTTTCATCTTTAAGTCAGCCATATGTATACACACATACAGGACATAAACAGCATGTTATATTGTGATTTACCCATAAAAACCAACAGTATAACCAATCCCAGAACATCATTAAAATTCATCTTATTAAAGGGCCCAGAAGATTTATCTAGCATCTTATGAACGAGGCTGTTTGTAGGTCTACATCTCTGACGTAAAAAGATTTATATTTGCAGAGCAATTGGACTAATGTTGGACTAATGTCTGCACTCACATTCGACAGAAATCCAAACCTTATTCATTAAGGCTCATTGAGAACCTTTAATAACAGCATTTGTGGCAAACAATGAGGAAAGACAAGAAAGATCAGCACAAAATATCACTTGCAAGGTCCTTTGCTTAAAAATAGTTTTATTTTGTATGCTTTGAAACTAGTGCAAATACATGCAAACTGAAAACAGACGACCCTGTTCGCTGGCCTTCTCACAGTAACACAGTAAAGCCTGAAAGCTTCATACATCACGTTCAGAGAAATGGCCATTGATAGGCCGACCTCTTCTCGTTGATTTGACCCGGTCTTGTTTAGGTTGTCCTCCAGTGGTCCCTTTTAATTCTCTCAAGGTACTGTAGGGTGGTTTTGCAGTCGGATGCTAACCTAAGCCTAGCGCATAAATGTGCCAATAGGCAAAGAGGCAAGTGATCCACACCAGTCCCCCTACATCCATTTATCCACATTCATTATTCAAGAATACAAAACCACTCAGTCAAATCTGAGCTCATATAAAGATTCTCTCGCTCGCCCCTCTGCTGCTCACCGCATAAAAGATTCATCCCCCCTTTTTCGGGAACAATGCTTGGAGGACAACACTCAATATGTATGCACTGATTGCCCTTAAATTCTTAACCAGTGAGACTGAAGAACACACAGGTAGAAAAAGAAAGTTATGGAAATTCGGGAACGTGAAAAAGCGTCTGTTCTGGGTTCGTGGTGCCACTACAGCCTACCAACTAGAGCATCGGGATTAAACTGCAGACCGGAGACACTAAAAGCTATACTGTGCATTTCACCATTCAACTTTTTACAGCCGTAACCTATAGCAACCACAGTCACGTGACCAACTTTGCACACAAACGCTTTATATAACCACCTGGGGTAGGAATAAGGAGCCTACCACACAAGAAAGGTGCGAGGGGGCACCCTTGTTTAATACCACAAAAGCACCTCTTTTACCGAACATCTATGATAGATTAAATGATGCTGCCATCTTTCAAACACTCGAACGAGATGATCGATTGATTTATCATTAAGTCTCTGAAATGTCCCTCTGCTGGTCAGAAGCGGATCCATGGCTCTGTTCTCTGAATCTTCTGCACTCTTCAGTCTTTGCATCTGCAGGATTTGCACAGGCATCTTCTTCAACAGTGTAATGCTAGCACAAACCTCTGGTTCCACCCAATCAGAGGGTTCACTGCCATCCAAAGTCCTGGCCCGCCATCTGATAGAAGCGCTGGTTATGCGGCTTGTAGAAATCCCTCAGTCTCTGCAGCACCTCCAGGTCGATGGAGGCATGCATCCTCCCTTTCGTCTTCCCCAGGCAGTGAGGTTTACTGCTGCCCTCCGGTTTCTTCAGGCACGGGAAGCCTTTCGTTTTGTTGAAGTAGAAGTGCTTGTCCGTGACGATCCTCTGGAGACCCAGAAAGTCCTGGACTTTGCCCAGCTCCCCAGCCGGGTCGGAGATGAGCCTCTCCCCGCTGACCAGATGGATCTGAGTCCTGGGGAACCAGGCCAGCCAGCGCTCCAGGTGCTGAGCATACAGGCCGATCCACAGCGGGCTCCACAGAGAGTCGATCTGACCTAGAGACAAAACAGAGACATACCAAAGCTCTTTATCCACAATCACCATCGTCTCAAATCCTCACCCGTGTTGTCTAATGATGATGATTTGCTTTGTCTTTGTCTGTTTTAGCCTCCACTTGCTCGTGCACAGTTAAGAAAAATCAGAGATTGAGAGGGACAGAAGAGACTGAGAGATAAATAAGCTCCTGGATGAAGCCGATGCCATGTGTGCGCAGCGTCAGACTCAGAACACACGGACTCAAACAGCAGGATCGGTACCTGTGGTGCGGTTCTTGAAGGCGAGGCTCTCAAAGGGAGGGATGTCGGGGGTCTTGGAGATGATCTGTGTGTAGTCAGATATGGCTCTGGTCACCGGGTCACGGACGACCACAATCAGCTTCACATCCCGCGACATGGAGTGGACTCGTGCCGGTGTTTCCACAGTGACAAAGTAACGAGGTGTCTTCTCCATTACAATCTGGCCCTCCAGGGCTTTGGGCATCATACTTCTGAAAGTACAGGAAAAGAATATGTTGTGAAGACAAATTACGCTGATGTTTTACACTTTGGACGCAGCCAGGCTAGCTGTTTCCCCCCATGCTTCCAGTCTTTATGCTAAGCTAACCGTTTCCTGGCTCTCGTCCACATTTAGGCTAACGGGCAGACATGTGAGTGGTATCGATCTTCTCGCCTGGAAAGCAAGTATGTGTATTTCACAAAATGTCAAACGTGAATGCCTTTGCAGTGCATCCAGCCATCAGAAACACACACACACACACAGTCCCATTAGTCACTTTGACAGACATCATACTCTTACAGACTGAGCAGTGACAGATTGTCCATATACAGTCGATCTCCAGTGATCCAGACACACAGGCAGGGGACAGACGTGCTACATAAACACAGGAGTCTTTCCTTGGATGAGTCTCGCTCTGCTCACCTCTACCTCCGCACCAGAAGCGCAGCAGATGGGACTCATTTAGAGATAAATGACTCCAGAGGGCCCACAGGACCGGCTGGGGACTCTGGGACTCCAGGACATCTGCCAACACACCTGCCACACACCTGACTGTCTGACCGGACACACAGCCTCAGCGTCACACACAGCTCAGAATCGGCACCGTGGCTTGTTTAAACTGAGCTTAAAGGCCCATACCAGTGTGTTTTATATCTTTAACTACACATCATGTATACGTTTTGCACAGTTTTAGCTTTTTAGATATATTTTTCCTTATTGTTTCAGGCCCTCGTTGCTTTCTAGCTAAATGTTCTGCTAGGGCCTAATGTAGTCATATTTTAGGGATGTATCACGAAACTAGAAGTCAAAATAAATGTTCCCAAGGAGTTGTATCATAAAAGGACAAATAAAAAAAGACCAGAGGGGCGCACACGGCTGATACTGTCAGGACAGGATGCTCTGACTGTCCTCTGGTAACGGCTCGGGTTTCAGATGATCCTGCAACACGACCTCCTGTCAATACATCCACCACACACACACACACACACACACACACACTCCTATGAATCTGACAAACACACACAGTGATTTCACTTGATCTGCTCGGTGTGATGCAGCGCTTACCACCACTTAGCCTGAAGACTTCCCTTTTAACTCCAATGCCCTGAGCAGGAGGAGCCGTACAGCCTGTTACACACACACAAACACACACACACACACACACACACGCACATACACACATGCACATGCACATGGGCACATTCACACACACACTTCAAACACTCATTATTCACTCATTAGTCAAACATTTGCTATCGCGCTTCTGGCCTCCCAATGGACCCATGTCTCATGCTCTAAAACACACACATACACACAAACACTGAAGACATAAAAGGTGGGTGTGGTGTATTAGTTTAGTTTTTTTACATGACCCTTTAAAGACTGTGTGTGTGTGTGTGTGTGTGTGTGTGTGTGTGTGTGTGTGTGTGTGTGACTCAGAACATTTGCTAGAGTGTTTTAAATGAAAGGAGTGGGTGACTGATGAAGGAATGATGGGAGTGGATACAAGCGCGCCTCCATTAGCAGTCGGCCTGTGAATAACCTCAGAGCCAAGAGCCCCTTACCATTACCTGAGCACAAAGAGCTAATTACTGCCCCATCAAAGGATCTATTATAAATATGCTTCTGCTATAAGATGAGCACAGACACACTAATTGACAGACAAAATAGACGTTAGTTTTTCTAATGACTAAATATGAAAACTTGGCCCCGGAGCTACGTCTGTGGCTCCACCTCCATTTCATCCCTGACTAGTTGCAGACAAATGGAGTTTTAGTTGTGCTACGTTTTCTCAGAGTCAGGAACAACGTCGCTGGTTGAGTTAAACCTCAGAGGGTCGAGCCAGAGAATAGTCATTGTGATATTTAAATTCTTAAAATAATGTTAAAATAGTGTGAAAGGTTAGATTACATTTTTTTGATTTAGACCACGAAGTGTGTGGAATTACAGTTTATATATAGTATATACATTAT
>JAVQJD010101118.1:0-10257 GCA_036023655.1 Nannoperca australis
ATTCAATTCAATTCAATTTTATTTATATAGCGCCATATTATAACAAAGTTATCTCAGGGCACTTAATCACATGGAGCCGGTCGAGACCAACTTCCACACAAAGACCCA
Source organism: Nannoperca australis (assembly GCA_036023655.1). Taxonomy (NCBI): domain Eukaryota; kingdom Metazoa; phylum Chordata; class Actinopteri; order Centrarchiformes; family Percichthyidae; genus Nannoperca; species Nannoperca australis. Next base: position 109 of record JAVQJD010101118.1, read on the forward strand.
ACGTTCCCACCATGAGCAGCACCAGGCGACAATGGCAAGGAAAAACTCTTTTAACAGGTAGAAACCTCGAGCAGAACCAGGCTCTAGGTGGGCGGTCATCTGCCTCGACCGTGTGGGTTGAAAAGAAAGGGAGGGGTGGGGGGCAGGAGAGAGAGCAGGAGGAAGGAGAACATACAGTAGTGCAGTATAACAGCATGTACAGGACATACAGAGGATTGAAATATCATTACTCTCAATCCCTCAGTGCATACACAACTAAATATAACCAATATAAAAATATAGTAATATAGTCACCTAAAGAACATACAATAAAAAGACCTGACATAAAGAGACATACAGTGTCTGTATTTTGATGTATATATTTTTTTAAACTTATTCTTGCACCCCACAATGACATTCAGCTTATTGACTGGTTAAAGGGAATGGGAATGTGTGCTTGCAATGCAGATGGCTTTTCGGGAGATGCGTGTGCTGTAAATGTCTTGGAGGGAGAGGAGAGGGGCACCAACGATCTTCTCAGCTGCCCTCATAATGCGCTGAAGGTTCTTCCGACAGGAGGGGGTGCAGGCACCGTACCACACAGTGATGCAGCTGATGAGGATGCTTTCAGTGGTGCCTCCATAAAAGATGCACATGATGGCTGTCGGGGCTCTAGCTCTTCTCAGCTTGCGGAGGAAGTAGAGGCGCTGGTTGGCTTTTTTGGCCAGTGATGTGGTGTTGTTTGTCCAGGAGAGGTCCTCTGTGATGTGCACACCCAGGAACTTGGTGCTACTCACTCTTTCCACCGCAACACCGCTGATGGTCAGAGGAGCATGCTGGGGGCGCACTCTCCTGAAGTCTGCACCACGAGGCCAGGCGGCTCATCTCACTCCTGTAGTCTGTGTCATCCTCAATGCTGATGAGACCCACCACAGTGGTGTCGTCTGCAAACTTGATGAAGCGGTTGGAGCTGTGCGATGGTGTGCAGTCGTGGGTCAGCAGAGTGAAGAGGAGGGGGCTCAGCACACATCCTTGAGGGGCCCCCATGTTCAGTGTAGTGATGCTGGATGTGTTCCTGCCAACCCGTACTGCTTGTGGTCTGCCGGTCAGGAAGTCCAGCAGCCAATTGAGGTGTTTATCCACAGCTGGTCTAGTTTCAGAATGGGTTGTTGGGGGATGATTGTGTTGAATGCCAAACTGAAGTCTATGAACAGCATTCTAACATATTAGTTTTTTGTGTTCAGGTGTGTGAGGGCTGTATGAAGGGCAGTGGAGATGGCATCATTGATCGAACGGTTAGACCGATATGCAAACTGGAAGGGGTCCAGGACAGACTTTATGTGTTGCAATACTGGCCGTTCGAAGCACTTCATGAGGACAGGAGTGAGTGCAACTGGACGGTAGTCATTGAAACTGGATGGAGATGTCTTCTTTGGGACAGGGATGATTGTGGTGGTTGTGAGGCATGTGGGAACAACAGCCTGACTCAGTGAGATGTTAAAGATGTCTGTGAAGACATCGGCGAGCACAGGGCACAGTCCCTCAGCACATGACTAGGTATGTTGTCAGGACCAGAAGCTTTTTGAGCGTTGATCCTGCTGAGTGTTGTCCTCACACTGTCTGTGGACAGCTTCAATACCTGGTCGCCAGGAGGGAGTGGAGACTTCTGTGCAGGCGTGCTGTGATAATAGTACTGTGTGTGAAAAGGCAGTCTCCTTCTTCATTTGAAGGAGACTATTGCATGGGCAAGCAGGGGTACCGATGCACCGATGCTGTAATAAAAACGTTTTTTCTTAGCTCGACTTCAGCCCCCATGCAATGCAATGTCGTGTAGCAAAGGTATCGCATTGCTCAATTCATATGTGAAAGCACATATTCCTTGATGATTAATGTGTATTATTAAATTTTACCGTTTACTTTATGATCATCAAGATCATTTTCCAGAGTTGTAAAAATCCTGCTTCATACTATAAATACATAAACCCTTGCTTCTGATAAGCCTTCAAACTGGACTTCTGGATGATTTCATCTTGTTGACTGCTGATGTGATCTTGTAAGGGTTGAGTTTTTGGCATATTGCGACTTAAATTGATATCTCACTCTACATCTGGTGACAACATGTTGCATGTATAGCTCACTTAGAATGGTCACTTGAATGTGTTCAATTTTACCAATTTTACCCCTGACCTCACCTCCTAGCATTTGAAATGGCCACATTCACTGAACATTCTTCTAGACAACTCCTCAAGGCTTGTTTCCTTACCCTTTTTGTTATTTTCATTTTCATTATTAGTCCTTTCTGTACAGCATACAAGACCCTCTGTCCCTAAACCCTCGATTCAGATAATAAAAATGTCATTAGGAGGTAAAAAAGTGGAAGAAAGCTCAGGAAGAGCAACAGAGTGGGAATCCCTCTCCCAGGATGGACTGACAGACATGCAATAGATGTTATCTGTATAGAAAAGACCAAAATAGCCAAATTATAATTTGGATGACTGTATACAGACTGTAAACATCTATGAGAAATATGGATCCAGGAGGACGTTGCACAACTTCCAAGTGCCGCCAAGCATCTAGGACCTTAACCACATGACCTCCTCTCCACCATGGAGACCATGATGTAGGACAGACTGCACCAGTGGTGCAGCTCAAGCACGCCATTCACACAAGGGAGAGAGAGACAAGAGGAGAGGGTAAATCTCCTGGAGAATTTATGAATCTATTAGTGAGTATGATCCTTGTGGGATTTACTGTATATAAGTGGATCTCATTGTAAGGGTAACAGATCAGTGAATACATTGTAATTGCAGTTAGGATCTCTCAATCATTTTTACTCCTTATACACGTACTATGGCAGAGTTTGGTTTTAGTTTCAGAATTCGTGTTTAATGAGAAAAGAAGCTTTTGTGTTAATAGAGTATGCTGTACAGTAGCTGCCATTTAGTTCTGCGTGTAGAAATGGAAATGACTCCCCCACATTAGATCAATTATTTAAATGACTCAGCTTTGTTCATAGCAGGGTTATGTATCTAAATGTGTCCTGGTTGCAGGCAGGAGCTTTCCCCAGTACACTAGACTGTACTGTATGTTTCTGCAGCAAGTTGTACATCTGCTTACATGAAGAAGTGCTCTACACTGACACTTAGGTGATACTTTAATCTGAATAACCATTAGTTTTTTATACAAAAGTCTACACTTTAATGTGAATACATATAAAGACATTTTGGTGGAAAAAAGGGAAATAAGTTATTTTTCCTTTATAAACACTGAAAATGATTGCATTAACTGCTATGGCAGACATAGATGAAGATATTCAACCACTTCACTTTCAACATTGCTCACTGTCCTTTTTTAACCTATTGCCTTAAAAACACACTCTCTGCCTCCAACTCTCTTTAATGATGCAGAGATCCAGCCTTTGTTTCCAGATTTGACTGATACCAGATTGCCCATCCTGAGCCTCAAATTGGCCTGATTGTCATGAAAGTAGCGCAGTTAAACCTAAAACAGTTACAACAATGAACACTTTGGCAAACATAAACAGTCTCCACTTCTATGGACATACTTTTATTACATCTTGAGTCGAGCTGCCCTGAGTTCAGTGGGCTGATTTAACATTGCACACGAGAACAATGTCAGCCTCAAGATGGACAAAAGAATCAAAATTGATATAGCGCAACCAGAGATATTGTCATTTTTGTGTCACACTTCTTCTTTGTCAAAACCTGCCAGAGAAGTGCTTTAACGACATCAGCATTTTAACATCTCAAACACAAAGCAAGAACTAGAGGTGTCATGTCCAGACAAGACTTTGAGAAATGCAATAATGCCTTCATCTCGAGCAGAGTGGATTTTTGTAACTCTCTTCCCAAAATGACCAATAGACAATATCAGCACATTCAGAACGCTGCTGCCACAGTTGTAACACAAACCAAGAGAACTGCACAGCAACTGCATTGCTGGTGTATTATGATTATAACTATTGTTTATGTGTTTTTTTTTTATTTCATTCAGTCTAATTAATCTTTTTAGTAACTTCATTTTTATTAATTCTATCCCCCTTTTTATTGTGTTTTTAAAAGTTGATCTAATGCATTTCTTCACCTTATATTTTATAAGACATTTTGAATTGCCTCCGTGTCTGAAAGGTGCTATACAAACAATATTGCCTTGCCTAAAGCTATGCTATCATGATGTTGAAATATATTGTATCATCAAAAGTCATGTATTGGGCATACCTACAGTATGTCTTTGTTTTACTTTTTAAAACTTAGTTTCGATTCAAAACTACACATGTATATATATATATATGTGTGTGTGTGTGTGTGTGTGTGTGTGTGTGTGTGTGTGAATACATGTGGCCTCAAAGAAGTGACCGTCAGTGGATAAAGATAACATTTTTGGTTAGAAGACCAAAGTTCATGTTCCTGTGTCACTGAAGGTCCACCTTAAAAGTAGACTTTAAAGTGAAATGTTTATGTGTGTGTGTGTGTTCAGGTGTCTGATGGAAGTCTTACGGTGCTATCCATCACCCGGGAAGACCGTGGGGCCTACACGTGTCGAGCCTTCAGCCCCCAGGGAGAGGCCATTCACACCACACGGCTGCTAGTACAAGGTAGATAGCCTATATGTGTATGTGTTGCTGTGTCCTGAGAAGTACCATGATGTTATGGCACAACCATCTTTAGATAGAGATTATCTGAGAAAGAACTATACAAATATTTGATTGACTTCTTGCAGGCAAAGTTATCTATAATATCCATCAACATATGTTTTCATCCTCAGGTAGCCTAAAATGTAGCTGACATCAACTGACACTGAACAGCCTGCCTCCTACTGACACCTTAAAGACTGAATTCAGTAACATTCAGTTACATACAGATTATAAATGAATTACAACTTTTAACTTTTTTTGGTGGGAATGAATGTGATACTAAGGAGTTGTGCTTTAGTGGAATAGCGCTGACATTTCTGTTTGGTTCTTTCTTTAATGTGATTTTAACTTTTATATAGATTTGATGCATTGTGCTTGTTCTTATGAGCATACCTTTTACAGGTTTCCTTCATGATGACTGGTTATTCAGTATTCAGAAATGGAGCAACTTGCTGAAAAGCAGTAAAATTACTTTGTAAAGGTGAATTTGACACATGGCATTTCAGTGAGAAACAGCAGCTACTAGCTTACCTAATAGCCTGATAAACGTTTGCACCACTTTCTGTGCAAAACTATCCACCACCTTTTTACAATTCAGGTGTCTGACCAGACAACTCAATGCTAATATCTAGTTATGCTAAGTTAAGCTTTCTGCCTTGGGATATTGAACCGTTTCCATGCATTACTTTTCCAATTTGTGCAGTTTAAAATAAGATGTTGCTCAGAAGACCGTATATAGCACGCACACCACGCTTGATAAAAATCCAGCAAAGCAATGTGTCGACTTTGAAAGTAGAATAAATACATTCTTGTGGGTATGTGGAAGGAATGCAGAATCAGCAGGTGGAGTTTGTACAGGCCTCAGTAACGGCCAATCACATCAGCTTCTATCATCACCTTTAACATGCAGTAGACAGCTTAATGAGCTCAGAGGAGGACAAGTTGACTTTGGTGAGGAAAACTGTTCTAAATGTGCAGAGTTGCAAGACAAGAACACAGCAATCTAGGTGTAATAAAATACATAATGCAAAATATGTTTTTAGGGCAGACAATGTCTAAATAATGTTAAGCAAATTTGACTAAACTATAATACTTATTTCAAGTCCAGTATTGTATATGCTAGCACCTCTGTGGCTGTACTTATTAAACATAAATATTAGCAGCAAATGTAAAAATAAAAGGTTTCTTCTTTGATAAATGTAGAAACAGAGTTGTAACAAGACTAATGTTGTGTCTCAGTTTGCATGCTTCCAAACTTATACTTCCTACTACTTCTTACTACTTTCATTCACACTGACAAATATGGCAAAATACAGTGCACAATAAAAATGGTGTATGAAACGCTGCACACTTCTCACCTTAACTTTTTGCCATCTTGACTACGTAGCAGAAGGGGAGGGGCCACCAACATATTAAAATGACAGCCATGGTTGCGATTGTTAAAGCTAAAAGTAAAAGCACGTTCATTTTCAAAAAATTGAATTGAAGTCAAATAAGCAGATGACCTGGCACATATTTTAGCGTGTAGCAATCATGGTAAAATGTTGGCACTAATGCTCCACCCAGATACAATTTGCCATTAAAGAGAGGCATGTTCGATTCGAGACAACACTACCAACACTGTCAAACCAAATGCACTACACAAATAAGTACATTGTGCACACAGTGTACTGTATGTAAGTGTACTAACGGAAGTATATATTGATTGCCATGCTATCTACTCCTTGAGACTGTTCTTAGCCATAGAGGTGATTTCAGCAATTTTCAGTGACATCAGCTTATTAATATGGTCACAGTGACGATATGCGTATATTTATCAGGCATCTAGCTTAGTGTGTTAGCACGCTAACATTTTCTAAAAAGCACTAAATATGAAGCAGAGGTTGATGGGTATGCCATTAGTTCAATATATATTGGTCATAAACCAAAGTGCTGAGCAAATTTAAATGTTGACCTGCTAATGGCACTACATGAAAAGTTAAGATATCACCAAAGTTATTTGAATTCACCCTCTTAGTTGTCGCAACTTTGACTTAAAATATCAAATATGGCAAATATCAACCTCATGGTGATTCCTATCATCCTCTGGGGACCATGAATCTTGTGCCAACAATGCCAATCCACCCAATAGTTGTTGAGGTATTTTAGTCAATTTCAGACCGACCCTTGAGCCACACCTCTCTAGCATGGCTAACAATACAGTATTAAGTAAAATGGTAAAGGTTTCTCTTAATTTAAAATGTGTTAAAGTTAAGTATATCTTCTCCCTGCTGGTGTAAAATAGTCACAACCTTTGTGACAAGCTGATCCCTCAAGCGTGCTATCACATCCATGTGTACACAATGGGCTGAGTAGAATTTAAATAATGCATGATACAGTAGTGTGTTTAGTAGTGGGACTACAATATGCTGAAATTTGTTTGGGGATGACTAGCAACTGCATTTTACAACAGGAACATTTAAGACTAGATGGGGTTTGACTTCATACATTTCAGCAGTTTAATATGTATAGAGGCCTACAGAGAAGAAAGAATCAGAGGATGGGGGAGCTTTTTGCCTCCAGCTCTAAATGAAATGTCAACTTCTGTAACTAAAACGATCTATCTGTATCAGTCCCCACTTCGCCACAAAATCGAGACACATTTAGAAAATGAGTCATTTATTGTCTATGATGTGCCACATCATGCACACATCAGTGCTTGAATTCACCAATTGTTTTTCCCTGAGAGTAAACACAGTATCCAATGTGTATCTATGCAGAAGCCTTAGATTGAATACGCCTCACCAAAGAGGATAAGTGATAAAGCAGCAAATATGACATTTCAGGTCTAATCTAATTTATAGATTGTTGCCCCAGATGAACACAGCTGAGTGGCCATGACCTCATGTAAATCAAGGGAATAGAGGCTCGATCTCTAATGGAAACATTTCCACTGAGTTTTGACCAGATTGATTCCCATCATTCTTGTGAAAATTCAGCAAGGTAGAAAATACATGCTCACTTCATAATAAATGTCAGTTGTGTGTCAGGAGTTACCAGAAAAAGGACTAAGCAAGACTGGACTTTGAGACCTAATACTAAATGACATCCATACACTGACAAACCAGAAAATTACACAGAATGACTACATTATATGATCAAATCAAACTCCCCCTCAAGTCAATAGTTTTTTGGTGATACTTTACTAAGTACAAACCCCCCCAAATAAAGATTTTCCTATTAAATTAGTTGTTGCACATTTATATTAAATTTAATTATTAAAAAATATATTATAAGTCCATGTACGAAACGGGCCGCCTGTTAACGACAATGCTAACAGAAAAAGAGGTAATGATTCTGAATGTACTGGAACAATTATCAAGGAGACTAAACAATTTGTTAATTTATTTCAACACAGAATAACATTGTCTCTCCCCTGTCTCCGTCAACTTTACTAGACTAGCATGATAAATGAAACCTTCACTGATACTTAGCCTTTGGCAACGTCTAACAGGTGAATCTTTAGAATCTTCAACAAATACACATTACCTTAAAACCTTATTTTTACCTTATTTTTTACTTACAGAAAAATCTGTTTTTCCACTGTAACTTTGGCAAAAGTGAACGGATCGGGCTGATTTTTGGCTGCGGACTCAACGACCAGGTGTATTTTGTATATGCCTTAAAGCTTGTCTGGAGGGAATCTGGCATTGGATGCCAGTCTGTCCACTACTTTGGATGGCTTATAAGTGATCACTACACAGCAGCAGCAGTGCCAGTTACCTTACTTAACTCAGCTGTAGCTAGTTACATTGATGATCAGTGACGATGATGCTTTCTTTTTTATAACTGTTGCAAGTAATTTTGCAAAAGCAAAATTATAGACTAATACACAACAACTTATTAGCTTGGTGTGAATGTTTTCCCCTGGCCTTATTCTTAAGCTTGCTTTCATCAAATCACTGCTAAAGAAAATATGTTTCTGGGGAGTGTACGTTGGTTGTCAGTTGCTTTCATTCATCACAGTACAGACACTGAACATGTTCACAGAGATCACATATTTCCTTTTGGGACTGAGTACAAAGCCAGGGCTCAGCTAGAGCGGTGGTTTGACCCGTCCTGTATAATTTACGGGAGAGACAGATTAATAGAGGTCCTCCTGGAAAGCCACTGAGCTGCAGATCAGCTAAGAGACTACAGTGCCAACAAATCTCCAGCACTCAGCTGCTTCCAAATAGGGCGGGTTTACGCTCACACTAACACACACACACACACACACACAGACACACACACACACACATAGCCACTCGAACACCAACAACAGTCATCCAACACAGCCCAAGTCCTGGTTGTTCTGCTAAGGGCCTGGCAGATGGAAATGCTCTGCCTGTTAAAGGATCAGGCCGTGGGCTAAAGATCAGAACTAACATATGGGACTAGCAGATTATAGTAGCAACACTGGCTCAACCCAAATGTATGTGTGTATCAGTGTGAGTGTGTGTGTGTGTGGGTGCATTATTTTGTGTCTATACGTGTAAACGAAAAGTCATGAACTAATTGGAAGAAATATGAGGATAAATGTGTGTGTGTGTGTGTACATCCATCGTCAAGAGAAAGTGTCCCATTTAAAAAAATTTTTAGGCTGGTTCATAACAGCCTAAAAAAAATGCAGTCTCACATCTGGATGTTGATACAGGCTGCATGTTTTTGTATTATATATTATCTATACAATCTAGGTGAGGTTTCAGATATTGGTGTCACGGGTTTCTGATGCTATAGAGAAGGACTAAGCTGCTGACAATGTGCTGTTCTCTTTCTTCAGTTCCTGGCAGTCATCCTGATTGGAGGAGGCAATGCTGTTTGTATCCTGTGTTGGAACTATACTGTACATAAAGGATAAGGCACACTCTCCAAGATAGCTCTATTTGCTATAGATTATGTTCATGTGAACAATGTGTAAAACAACTAGGAAACAATGGTATGTGTGTGTTAGTTAAAAGAATCCATGGGTGAATAGAAAATGAGATAATAATGTACGGCAAAATACATTACCACATCCATGAATATCATCAAACACATTTCATATCTATACATTATTCTTTCATCAAACAAGTGATTGCTCATATTGTCGCAATTTTTAATGATGTCCTGAAATTTCTTACAGAGCTCTGCAATGTTAATGTGATATTTTAGTTAAGTTTAAAGAATGATCTTTCACTTAAAAAAAAAAAGATAAATAAATGCCAATGGTAGAGAGTCGATAGGAAATGACATGCCACAAAGGTCCCCAGCTGGAGATGAACTACGGATGTAGTGGTTTGTTGTGGTCAGCACGTTGTGACACCAAAAAACATTTGATAGTATTTGGTGCTGGCATGTGCACTGTAACATTCATTGGGCCTCATGCCAGAGCCACTGAGATTTGTTCTTAAATGGCAGTGATTTAAGACAGCTTGTGGTATTCACCAATCTTTTTGAGATTTGAATGTTCTTTTTTGTACAAAACACACTCCAACTGCTGCCTCAGAGTCCCTGTT
>JAVQJD010101119.1:0-21186 GCA_036023655.1 Nannoperca australis
TACTCCTGTTTTAAATCATTATGCTGGTTTCCTGTTTCTCAGAGAAAATATTTTAAAGTGCTGCTGCTAGTTTATAAATCACTCAATAATACAACTCGGATCTTCTTGAAGAATATAAACCCAGTGGGGCACTTAGATCTTTAGAAGGCAGTCAGCTGGTTGTACCTCGAGTCAGAAACAAACAGGGTGAAGCTGCTTTTAGTTATTATGCTGCACAGAGATGGAATCAAGTTCCTCTAAATCTCAAATGTGTCCAGACTTTAGCCACCTTCAAAACAAAATTAAAAACGTGGCTGTTTTCCTGTGCATTTGCATAAATAGTTTATTAATTGCACTTTTGTTGCATTGGCAACTTATATCTTTTTACTGCACTGTAACTGTATTTTGTGTGATTTTATTTCATTTTCATTTTATGTATTTATCTAATTTTAAAATTTCATTTGATTTATTTTACAATTTTATTCTGAATTTGCGAAATTAATAATTATTTTGAAGACTCCAAGTTTTCATGGTTTAACCAAGGTTAGGGCAAAAACCTGGAGAGGAATTGATGAATTTCTCTGACTACTAAGACCACAGTAGGGACACAAGGGTCTAAAATCATGTACACAGCAGGATAAATACGGATCTAACATATTTGATTTTCCACTATAACAAAACCTTTTAAAGAAACTTTTAACAATTTTATTATGTGGATCATGGATTATATTATGTTTTTCTTTGCCTGTGTAAAGCACTTTACATGGGCTATAATGTGCTATGTAAATAAAGCTGCCTTGCCTTGCACTAACTTTGAATTTATGAATCAACATTTCAAACAGACGTAATTGAGCTGGCATAAATTAAGGGTTTGAGTTAGATTTTCACCCTTGAAATACCAATGGGACTTGGTTTTGCAAATATTGTGCATTTATATTATGTTTGAAAAAGTGCATTCTGCTATTGCATCGCCTCTTTATTTTTATTTGTTTGGAGTATAAAGAGTTGTAGAGTTGTCTAATAACCCATTATCATTCCCATACTCCTGTTGCTTAATTGGGTGATTATCTATCAGACAAGACATAATGAAGCCATTTTGGAAGTTTGATTGTATTTTCCAGAAGAGTACACTCTGAGAATGACAACGAGAAAATTCTGCAGTGATTATTTTTAATTTTGGTTACACTGCATGGAGAATATGATTCATCATCTGACTGTGAGATCTCATATCATGCAGAGGCATTATTATTTGGTCTATATAGAGGGAGTAATCTTCCAGTTAGTGAGATAATCAGAGGGTTTTCAATAATATGAGTGCACAATGTGCTAACATATTTGGTCTTTCATTTCCTGAAACCGTGCTCCAGTGTAATCACTAGTGCAAACCCTGGGGGAAAGTGCATGTGAATGCGACTAATTTTGTTGACCAGAGGCACAAGCACCGTCCTAATGCAGCACAGATCAAGTACAACCAAAAAGATTTACACATGTTGAATACACTATTAGGAGGATGAATGCAGTATCAGCAGGTGCACATAGCTCATCTCATACCCTTTAAAAGTAGCAGATGAGAGGCAAGTTCAGGCTAAACTGGAGGCAAAGTTGCAAGGCATGAATATGCAGTATGCCAGATTACTATATTGCACCCCAAATATACTACAAGGTCAAACGATGTCTCCTTTATGAGTTTGATCAGCTATACTACTCCAGCTAACTCAGCAGAAGTTTACCAAACACACACAAGTGCAAAAGAATGTACTACCAAAACTGTGTCAGTGCTACTATCAGCTTAGGCCCAGAAAATAATTAATTAATGCTTTAATGACCATTAGAAAACATCCCAATGCTAGATGAGAGAATGCAGCTGGAGGAATAGCTTTATACAGTAAGTTTAGAGTAAGTTCCTCATACCAAGAGGTCTTTGACAAAAAGGAACACATTGCAATTTAATGTCCCATTTTCCATCTGGTCAAACAGAACATGTCTCATTTTGAGCATTCATTTGATATGCACAGAGTTTGCCCAAATTAACAAGCTGTTAAATAACACTGATACTGTGCTCCTTTCAGCAGCTCAGAAAGATAATACATTTGAGCTCTGGCGACGTGGGGTGAATTCAATTGACCTGCAGACTACTGGGATTAACCCTTGTGGGCAGGAACTCGGGCTAATGATGAGCCCTGGTGGTTTGCTTCATAGCTAATCAGCAATGCAATGCCTACCTGTCAACCAAAAGCAGACCTCCTGTTTCTCATTACTGAAAATGAACTGAAGCAGTAATTGCTTCACTGTCAGATAGACTCTAAGTAAGTGCAATCATTTTGACACCACTACTGAAGGGATCCTTTTTTCCCCAATTGAATACGTAATAGATACTTACCAGCGTTAAACTATCCAGTGTGTACAGTTTTTCTAAATTTTTGGTGACTTTTTATTTTATTTTATTTTTTTGCAAGGTCAATCGATGGGGAGGTCTATTGGTCGGCCAGTGCACAACCAGAATGAAATATCTTAACAACTATTGAATGAATTGCTGTGACATTTTTTGCAGACACTCATGTCTCCCTGAGGGTGAATTGTAATAACTTTAGTGATCCCCTGACTCCCTCTAAGTCAAACATCAGCATGTTAGCATTTTTAATTGTGAGTATGTTAGCTGGCTGAAGTTAGCATTTAGCTCAAAGCACTGCTGTGCCTCAGTGAGCTGCTAGCATGGCTGTAGACCAGTGTGAACAATACTAATGAACAACTAGGACCTCCCCAAAGATGGCAAAATCACATTTTGAGGGGGTCTCAAACTTAAGCTATTTCCATTAAATATTGGAAGGTGAGGAGCAACGCAGAAAAAGCGACTGATGTAGCCAGCAGCTTCTGACGTGGTTATTCTTAAGTGTTGGTCTATTTCTGTGTGTTTAAAACCTTCTTACTACTCTTGCTACTGTCGCTGCTTAAAAATTATGAGAGAGGCTTTGCGCATAAATCCTGACAACCTGTCCAGCTGCAAGGGAAATCCCCATGAACCCAATTTGCTGTTTTATTTGTACATTATGTCAGAAGAGTGGGCAACCTGCCAGAACCCGTATTGCATTGATAGTAAAATGATTATTATTTTACTACAGCATCACTGTTTCTATGAATGTTACCTACATCAAAAATGCTGTGTCAACAAAACCTCTATAAGATTATTTTTTGACTGTGTGTCACTCTTCCTTCTACAGCTGTGTCCCTGGCTCTCGCACTGAATGGAGTCTTCACTAATACTATCAAGTTGATAGTTGGCAGGTACTCTGAACAAACTGAAGCATTTTGTAAGTTCAGTGATGTCAAATGTTGAACTGTAGATTCTGAGGATCACATTTTCCCTTGCTAGATTCATGGGCAAAGCATTGTTTGAAATGAATGGCATTATCTCTACCGACGACACAAAAAACGTCTTTTGGGTTGTGTTTGATTTTTTTAGACCCAGGCCCGATTATTTCCAGCGTTGTTTCCCAGATGGACAAGTAAATGTGAAGATGCTCTGCACCGGGGAGCCAGATCTAGTCTCCGAAGGACGCAAGAGTTTCCCCAGTAGCCATTCTTCCTGTGAGTACCAGTCATCAGTGGAAGCAGTTCACTTCCAGCACTTGCAACACAATGCCAAAAGATATCAGACTAAAACTGCATATAACTGTAGCTATTCATACATCTTCAACTTTAGACTCTGAGCAACATTTCACCAAGTAGAAAATCTCCATGTATGCTTTACTTCACATTTCAACGTGATGATCTTGTTGCTGCCTCAGAGGCAATTACAACATGTAGCAATGAATTATCATTCAATTCAATTCAATTACACATCCCGAGGCAGCTTTGCGTGATGCTCATGGGTTTGGTTGATTGAGTTGAGCATATTCTATCTTGTTCACTTGATGTATGAATCAGTGTTGAATGCACACCTACAGTGCTCAGCTTCGTCTGACTTCCTGCTGTGTTCAGCTGTGCAAACCAATGTGGGACACTGGACATCTTTCCGACCATTCTGCTTCCCAAGCTGTTTTCACTTCAGCAGCATGTTAAATAATTCACGTTTTTCTGTTGTCCAGCAAAAGAATTGTAAGTGGTATGCGTGGAGTATTTGCTGTGGGCTAAACAGATGTTGAATAAAACCTCAGCATTATCTAGTGCATCAGTCATGTAATGACATCATTTAAGAAGATACATCTTTGAAAACACCACTTAATTATCTTGCCGCCATAGAGTATAAAACATACTTGTGTTACATGGCTTTGACCTTTCTGTTCTCACTTGCTCTAGTGGTTGTATGCCTTACAGAAGTGAAATGCTTACACTGGAATTACACTGAACCTCCTGCTATCTATTATTAATATGTTTCCATATCGTCCAGTGAGCTGTGCCCTAACTGTGGCGTGTTTGATATTTATATTGTTTGCTTTTGATCAAAATTCTTATTACATTTCCACTCCAGATACACATTCACACTTAACAAGGTAATTATGTTAAATTCATAGTGCATTCATTCAAGTACTGCAGGAATGTGTAAATAATCATCCAACTGAAGCATTTAATTGTCACAGGTTGAAAAGAAGGGACAATTCTTGGCCCAATGAACATCTTTAATTCATATTTATTTTATTTCTAATTCTAATTAAACTCAAAATGTTACATGTGAATAATAACAGAGCAAGGTAACATAATGGATAAGATTGCAAAGATTATGAAAAAAAATATTTTAAACATTAAGGATGGCTGTAATCCACATGCCAGTCTGATTTCAAATATATGTTTTAGCATAAAATTTTGCATATTATGCATACTTACAGCTTCTCAGACACCTGCTTTAAGAAAGAATTGCTTTGAAGTGCTGGCTGTGTCCCATTAGAAATGGCAGAGAGGGACATTGCTCTGTAATTCACTGCAGCACTGCGTATGGATTACATTCATCTGTGCAACAGCTCTAATAGCCTTATGTTGTTGCGCTTTGAGTGAGAAAGTGATTGAGAGTACCGTGCGGCAGGGATACAGGGATCACACATATGCCAGCACATCTAGAGAAGAGCAAAAGAAATCCAATTTCCTGTCTGTGTCCCTTTTCACCAGGACAATGCTTGTTGGACCACGTGTAAGTCACAGAGCTTTTACCCAAACGAATCTGGCAATGAACAGCGGTAGGGCCAGGCAGATGGCAAGAGGGAGTGTTAGTGGCACCTGAACGTAATGTAACATTACTTCTGTCTGATATGAAGCCTGAAACACAGACTATAGGTAGAATGAACTGTTTTGCATTCTGAAACTCTTACCTCTCCCAGAAGGATGCAAGATAATCTGCATGGTAAGAATAAAACCCAAACTAATCCATCAGAATCAGCCAGAACAAAAATAAAAATTTACATTAGGCTTCAGTGTTTAAAAAGAGCTATTTTTAAAGCACACAAACTATTATTGCATTTTAAAGCAACACGTTTTAAAGACGCCCAGGTTCACTGTGATTTGATTTGTTTTCTTCACCTGAAAGCAAAGTAACAAAGTAACAGAAATTGGAGGAGACAGGTCCCAGAAAGAGAAAAACAAACTCCCCTGAACCCACTGCACCGATGTACACAGCAGTAAAGCAAGCAGGCCCTAAAGCATTAGTTGTAAATTGTCTCCTCTTATTCATATTCATCTCACCGTCTCCCCTTGTGCCTATTAAGCCATTAGATTTGATCAATTACTACATATTAAAAAAAAGAATCCTGTGAGAGATGACCTAATCACATCTTTTAATCTCCACATTGCTTCTTTCACTTACACACAACTATACATTTTAAATTAACCATAGCTTGGAATGTCCATTATATTATTTCAGTGTCTAGAGAGAATTGCATCTCTGCAAAGTATCTTCTCATATATTTACTATAACACACTCAGACACACTTCCGTCTGTCTGGAGTGTCCAAAGAGGTTGAGGAACAGCTTGTGTAGGAGTGCAGCAGCAATTATACAGCACTAATAATGAGTTTCTGTTGGGCTTTTTTATGTTAATGGATGAAATGGATTCAGTGCCTAACGGCTGGTTAATATGCATCACTTCTGACAAGAGGCACAGGAGTGTCACAGTGGTCCCTGCAGGGGTCAAAGGTCAAAACAGAATGGAGAGAGAAGGGAGATAGAATACAGAACCACTACTGTCAGTGATTGGTTAGACAGTGTGTGTGTGTGTGTGCATGCTCAGGTAGTTCAATGACATATTATATTTCACCAGAATTAAAGGGGAGAAAGGTAAAGAGACTGATATTACTGAAATGATTAGACTTTGCAGAGGCTTTGACCAGAGCTTGACTCCACTCTCTGAATCCACAGTCAAACCTTGTAGTTTGAAGGGACACTTATCTACTTTAAAATGTGTCCTCTATGGGTTCACTTGTCAAATGCCATACCAGGTTCAACAGAACAGCTCCTAATTTACTGTGGCTTCCTATTCAGAACATACAGTCGGCAGTACTTACTCTTCTTACCACCTGTCCCCTTATGTTTCATACCTCTTCTCATTTAGAAGTCTTTATATTAGGCTGCCCAATGTTTGCCCAGCCAACCTCCCTCCTCACTGACCGCTGCAGCCCCCACCACACTCACATAAAAGATCTAATCATACAGTGCTCACATATGTACCAACTTAAAAACTGTAAAAAAACTTATTATAAAATGGCTCTGAAAAAACAAGGCTAAGAGTCTACAGGCACAATAGCTTCTCTGTGAGTCTGTACTTAGGCACAGAGGTGCTATGAACTAAATTCTAAATCAGCATGATAACATAGTCATGGTGACAATGCTAACACAGTGATTATGTTTAGCAGGTACTCTATGTTTACTGTCTTTAATTTATGCAAATTTACAGTAAGCACAACTTTTGTGAGGAGTTCTACATAAACCAATATTAGTGAATTGTGCAAAACTATGTAAGACTCATGATGACTAAGTTATGACCATTTCAAGTTAGCATTATGCTCTACCACTATTTTCAGCCACTGCATGCATCTCCCAGAAGCTGGCAACTAGGCATAGGAAAATATTGTGTAAAATGAGAAAACTAATAAAAAAGGTATCGAGTTTGATAAAGGTTGGATTAAACAAATATGTCATGACGTGAAGATATGGTAACAAGTTTTCACAGTGGATAAAAAATATCAAAATGTTCATTGAAACTTTATATGTTCCGAACAATCATTGTTTTCCCAAAATACAAATAAAAGCTCCAAGGAAGTAGTGTATCTTGCTCCCTCTAAGCTAATTATGCTGTGACATTTCTGATACTCAGTATGCCAGTTAATACAGTTACAGTGCCTCCACTGTCAGATAGAGAATTGCTATGTTTATCATACTTACCCAGTGAGAGGTTTGATATGTCTTTATAATATACCTACATACACATGCAATTACTGTGCTGATATTGTTCTGAAAGTAAAATTGACATCCATCTTGCTTTTTTCTGCCATATTTCAAAATGTTTGTCACTAGTGTGTCTCAATTATGCCATGTTTACAGCAATAAACCCCCCATCTGCGTCTAAAAAGTGCATTCAGACTTGGTTCTTCTTCACTTGCAACTTCTCAACAAACCTTGTGCTTGTTTGAAGATGAAAAAAGCAATCGCACTGCAATCATCACTCTCATTAGGCATCTTTGTTTTATCCCAGGGGAATGACTCTTCAAGGCTTTTTGAATGCATGAAGCAAATTCAGTACCAATATGTTTTTCTCTTTGTTGGCCTCCTCTCTGTCCTCTAGCTTTTCTGTGACTCCTGATGCCTCTTGAGGGGCATCCTTCCGTTTCTTATTGAATACACCTAATATTCATTCTATCACCGTACCGCTACACATACTCTATATTGACTTAGTTAATTATGCAAATTGTACATGTAGGAATGTGTTTGCACATCTCTGTGTGTCGATGCGTGTGAGAGACACATACATGCTGTCCCCACTCATGTATTATGCATATCACCAAAGCATTTTAATTACTGTAATCTTCAAGATGTTGACTCACTGTGTCTGCAAACATATTATTTGTATGCAGCATGGAAATAAAGCATGCACGTTTACTGCTACAATGAATCACTTTTTCTTATGATACCTTCAATAATTCAAATTCAATTTTGCTTGGTTTAATTGGCAAATCTCTTCATATCTGTGCTGCAGTTCTAAAACAAACCAACAGAGAAGCCACCAGAATATTGTGTACAGTTTTCATTAACAGTCACTTCACATTTTTCTGTGTTGATCACCACCTTTATTGCCATAAAAATATACACATATTTTTAAATGGACCATTGGCAAGTTTTTGGATGGAAATCAACAATGTTTAATTACCAAAAATGACTTCAGTTTTTAACTGAAGCAGCAGATACAGTTGCTGGTATTTGGGAGATTTACAGTACAGTATGTGTTACTATTGATGACACTAGTTCTGTCTATCCAAATGTAGAGTAATGGAATTGTCTTAGCTGGTTAGAGCTATTAAAATTAATGGTGTGAGCTGCTGTGCAATTGGAAATAAGGGGAGGTAGCCCAGAAGTGATATGGATGGGCATTGAGGGATGCTGAAGATGAGGAGCTCAGATGACTTGTTCATGACCCCCGAACAGAAGTACTGGACTAATGAACTGAGCCACAAAGTATGAAAGCAATGTGTTAAGTCTGTTAAACCCATGTGGTACACTTTGTGGGTGATGACGATGACTATGTGCAGGATTTTATATACCAGATGGTTTTTTGCATATTTCATCTTTCCCCTGCTCTCCATGTGGATGGATTTAACTGGCTGAATTTATAGACTTGATTAATCTATCCCTTGGTACATTCAGTCCACTTTAAAGCTTATGCTATTAAAAGAGACCCATTGGCCAAATTTAATCTCGCCACCTAAACAGCCATATGGTTTCTAGTAGGTAGGATTATTTAGGTCACCCAAGGAGCCCATAAAGTCAGCAATATGAACCTGCCATCTGGTTTCCATTTGATTATCATCAGATGTAGCCTGTTCTAGACCATGTTAACTCTACGGGTGTCATTCACAGAGACCAATTCAGGGCTAAAACCAGGCTTAATCTGTCCAGAGACTGTCTGGCTTGAAATTTCTGTTGTTTTTCTTTTTGGGCCAAGGTGTGACAAGGTGTACAAAGTCTTGCTGTGATTTTCCACAGCTTACTTTTCAAGCCGATACCCCCTTGTTGCCCATATTGCCCACATTAAAGCTACATGGGCTTACGTGGATATGTTGACTGGGTAGCAACAACATGAAAGCGTACACCATGCATACCTTTGTGGAATAGATTCAGTCCTGCTAAAGTGTTCAATATAAGAGTCAATTTTGAAGTAGAAATTCAATCAAGTGAACTACATTATATCCAAAAATTCTAAGATGTGTGACACCATATAACCATTTTTTAATAAAAACCCAATATCAACCTATACCAGCCATCCAATATACTGGTCTAAATTGCCTAATGGAAGTTCTGACAGCAGGACAGTCGGACTTTTGGTCTCTGCCCTTTCTTCCATTCATCCTACCTCTCTGTCTACAGGCTACACACGTGTCCTGGCATCCTTAGTATTTTTGGCCAGTTGTACAAAGTTGTACAAAGAGTGACAAATTGGGTGCTGATGGGTGGTGTTTGCCCCGCTGCAGCAATAAACTAATGACCCTATCTCAGCATCACCTTTTACAGCTCCATCGCACAACCTTTAATTCATACTATTAGACCACCACTGTTTCTGTTTCTCTTTCACTAACCACCAGCCAGGAGCTCAGTCACATGTGTTTCTTATACAGGATTTTAGCTTTCACTGTGACCTCTACTATCGAAAAATGTATCAGCTGTATACTACTCTGGAGATGTGGTGTAATTTGGGACTGACATAGTCTCTTCTCTTATCTTATTTAGGCAGATTTTGCCTAGAAACCGGTCGTTATATACCGGTATATATCGTATACCATGATTTAGTAGAGAGGTATTTGCTTAACATACTGAAGTTTCATCCCTCAGTGAGCTTGCCTGCAAGTAGGTGGCAGTGGACACATTACAAATTTCCCATCTGCTTGTGTCATAATTTTTCTGTCTAAAATGCTTTGTTATCACACTAAAGTTGTCCATTTCATTGTTGATTTAGCAATTTTGCACCTATTGTTGCCTGTTGCACTGTCCATCATGCAGTGTAATTTACTTTTACAAGACAGTCACACTTTGTCTTTCCTGATATTCAGGATTCCACAGCCTCAGAGACGATGAGAGTTAATAATCTGAATGTTGTATATAATGTTCCATTTGACCCCTTTCTCTTCTTTCTCTTTGTCTGCCCACTTACTTGCCTGCTAGTTGCATTCTCCGGCCTTGGCTTTACCTCCTTCTACCTGGCGGGGAAGCTGCAGTGTTTTACGGATCAGGGTCGGGGGCGTAGCTGGCGTCTCTGTGCCATGGTGCTGCCTCTCTACAGCGCTATGATGATTGCGTTGTCCCGGACCTGCGACTACAAACACCACTGGCAAGGTCCATCTAACAGCTCAGTCTCAGGACACATGAATAGGATTTTCCTGCATTCATGAAAAATGACTTTCAAATAAATGCTGTGTCTTCTTAACTTACTTAGTGTTAAATCTGCTTGTGTCAGCCCAAGAAAGATTGCTGTGGTTTCAATCACACCTGGCTCAAGGCACTTTTATCATTGTTATACAGATAATTTCGAACACAAACTCCGGGTGAGGCTAATTTCAATCAGCTACTGCTGTGATTAATTTTTTACTTCAAAAGGCTAAAAGAACAAAGGTAAATCAGGCTGGGCAGCTTGCTTCTTTGCCCAACAGACTGAAAACTCTTACAAGGCTGTTTTCTGTCAGCTATAGCATAATGCCTCAGTGAGGTAGCATTGAATTCAGCAGCCTGGGAAGAACATTTTAATTACAAGCTTCAGTTTTTCATATCTGTTCTAAAAGAAGTAGATGGAGACTTGGAGGGATGGAGGGAAGGCAATGCACATGTGGGTGGTGTGTGGGAGAGAATATGTGGTAATATAATGACAGCTCTGTCATATGGTGTTAATTAGTTTTAGAGAGCCATATGTTCCCAGGGAGAAGGGCAGCTATAAAACAGACAACTCTTTTAACAACAAGGATTTATTTACATCAAAAGAACAACACATGCAGTAGTTACAGGCAAGTCGACCACTTTTGGAGTCCTCTGATTGTTTCTTAGCGCTACACATACTTTTTTTCTCCTCCCTCTCCCCAGCAGACTGTAAGTAAGCAGCAATGGTGCAGCCCATTAAACTTGAGGGGCCTCAATCTGCACTCAGTGTAAACACAAGTTGGGTGTCCCCATTAGCCTGGCTGCTGAGCCATGCTTGATGGATACTTATATTTTCACCATCCCTTTGCACTTTGGAGGTGCGCTCTGTCCTCGAGGGGGGAAAGGCTGGGCTTCCAATCACTGTCTCAATGAGGCCACAAAACTAATACATTGCATCAAGTCACAGTCTATTAAATTCAGTTGACAGGAGTTGATGAAACATTCACAGAAGAAACTTGTGCATTGCATAGCTTCTGTTTGGTGGAATCAATGGTACCCTATATTTCATTTTACCCAGAAAGGGAAAATAAAGGGAGTTTGGTGAACCCTATGGACAAGTATAATTTTCATACCATGGAATCCTCTACTTCAGCTGCTACAGCCACCAGCTGGCCATGCCATTTTGATCTATACCCAGCAATATAGGCTTAACATTCAACATGGCAGTGTGATATTATATGATTAATTATAGTTTGAAGGGGACCAGATATAATACGAAACTCTTCAGCATAGATGACATAGTGAGAGAGACAGCCTGTCCAGAGGCAAGTGAGCCCAGAGTTCAGTAGAACAGATTAATCGCTTTGACTTTCAGTTTACTTTCATCACCCACTAAACTAGCCAGAAATGAAGAATGCTCACTGGAACACTATAGCACAATGAATAACTGATTGTGCTCATTTTAAGAGCAGGTGATATTTTTCTTCCTTCACATAGGCTAAAATTAACTGTAGTCCTGTACCTTAAAATATATGTGTTTTTGTGACTTTGCAGACGCCTTTGTTGGAGGAGTGATAGGGTTGCTATTTGCGTACATCTGCTATCGCCAGCACTACCCACCCTTTCTGCACATGGACTGCCACCTGCCTTATGCCAGTCTGGCTGCTGCCGCCCACACGCCCTCGCATCCCCAGGACGACCCGCAGCCCACTGACAATGCCACCACCCTTCCCCTGGAGGGCTTGACTGAAGGGCCAGTATGACTAGTGGCCACCACCGAGACTACCCCCAACACCCTTACCAAGCCATCGAGCCCACCTCCCCTTTCCCAGTGACTGACTGACACTTGTATACATTCCAGCGGAGAGTAATACACCCCAACCATCTCCATACTGTTCCACCCGGTCTCGGTGACACCTACATTCATTTGTGTTTATCTTTTTATATCTGGTTCTTGCTCAGCAGCCATGAAAGTCTATATTTAGACGTGATGTGTGAGAGAAACCTACGAATATGGGACATCACCGCTGAGAGGGAAGAGGGAAAAACATGTTGAAAACCTAAGGAAACAAGTCTCACTAATGGCTGTGAAGGAAGATTGCCAGTTTCTGCTGGAATTTTCTGTTTAATGAGAAATGTGTTCGACAGGTTGTTTTATGGTGGAGCACATTTAATGTTTGGCTTTTAAAGGATTGGGCCAGCAAGAAATCCCATGAAATGTCACAGCAATCAAACCAGTTAAAGTGTTTAAATATTGTATGTCATATTTCAAACTTAAACACAAATGATGGGATGTGATCGCAACTAGTGCATGAAATCCAATGGCATCTCTGTATTTGAGTTTGACTTATAGATGCAGGCTGCATTTTCAGAGGGCAGCAATGTGTGGGTTTAAAACTTAAGGACTTGGGGTACTTCTCTAGATTCATACCTCCTCTGCTTTTAATACTTTCTGGTTTTCCATAGCTACATAATGATATATATAGAATCAATTGACTCTTGAAGAAAAGCACCATCTCAAGGACAATATATTCAATGTTCCCCAACCTCACTCTTCTACATTCACCCATGTTGTATTATAAAATGTCTCCCCATTCTCTTGGGCTTGTATAATTTCACCCATTCCTCTTCCCCTCCTTGTCACCATCCAACTTTATTTTTCACAAGCCCTGTAGTTAGCACATGTTCCCAGAGGTTGCACAGGGGCATGGACCTAAATTGTAGCTCAGTGAGTGCAATCAATAACAGGCAGGTGGGAATGGTGTGGTGGAAGTGTCTCTGGAGAGGCACAAACTCCAATCTGATTCTGCATTAATCCTCATTAAGGTAGTTCAGAATCTGCTGCTTATGAGCACATTAGGGCTACATGAGGTTCCCCACGGACTGCCCAAGCATTCCAAATGGCTTTCAGCCCGCTGTAGCCACACAAATAGACAATCTAGTATTCAGGAGATGACAGGCCTGAACTGGGATGATTTTGATGTATTAATTATCCATTAATGTTCTATTTTTTATTAATAGGTCCAGCATTAATTTATGGATAGCACGTTGTAACAAAGAGGATACCAAAGATTTGTAGCTTTTTTTCTGCTTGGGTTGTATGCACCCTGTGCTACTTTATTAACAGAGATGACACATCACCCTATCATCAGCAAAGCAATTTGTAGCCTCTTACAAGTTTTGTTAGAAATTATGGATAATTTTGTTGCCTTGGTTACTGTCTTTTTTTCCCCTGCCATTGCTGTGACATTAATGGGAAGGCGCAATCTTAGTTTACCTCGAACCCAACCAAGCTAAATAGAACAACATCCAAGGGAGAAAAACAGGAGATAGCACATCAGAAGAGCATGCCATGAAATGAGCAGCAAGCCAAATGTATGAGGTTATTTTGTCATTTTATTATTTTGCCAGTGTGTCAGTCAAGCCTATTTGTACATTTGTCAGTCTCCACTCTCAAAAGACCACACGTTTTTTGGTAGAAAGAAGTTGAAACAGCTGAACCATAAGCTGCTGTTTGCTTAATTATGGACACAGTTTGGCTTGTTACACAGGAATAGACAAGAAAACCTTCTCTCTATAATTTACTAAAATCAGCCACAATCCCTAATGTAACCCATTGGCAGCTTCTTAAAACAGTGTGTGTGTGCGTGCAGGTTTTGACAAGGCCTGTCCAACACTGATGCAATACAAAATGAAACTTACAAAGAACGAGCCTTTCACCAGAGCTGAAAAGCTGGCTCGACCCTGCACATCAGACTCTGTGACGGGACTTGACGAGACTCTGAGAGTTGTCTGGAGAAAAACTTCATGATCTTCGACAGTGGGATTTTGACATCTTGAAGCAGATTTGGGGATAAAATGATTGTGACACATATTCATTATATTCTATAGACCTGCATTTGCCTGACTTGGCAGCCTGATGTTTGTACTTTGTCATTTAGTTTTCTCCTATTAGATGGTACAGTGTATACTGGAAAAAAAATTCAGAAGTCATGTCTGTGAGTATTTTTGCTTCATCAACAAAAGGATTTACATTTCCCAACTTTCCTTCAAATCATTCCATGATTTGTCTTAATTTGGTGCTATAGATAGTTTTGTAGCAGTATGTGTCACGTTTGTCGAACAGTGGATGTGTCATTTTGAAATGAAAATTCCATCATTTTCTACAGCGAGAGAAAAAAATGATAATGATGCATATTTCTCTTTTTCAAATCAGATGCACAAGGGCAACCGGTGCTTGATACTCGCTTGATCTTTTTTTATCATTTCACCATGCCCACGGACTTATGGGATAAAAGTATAGAATAGTAGAATAAAGAAATTATCAAGTATAATGAATAGATGTCTGAAGAAAAAGAGTGTAAAACTTAAGAATCTTTGTTCATGGCATGCCAGTTACATTTGTGAGAAAATACTTTTCTATGAATAAGCATGTCTGGCCTTGAGAACTCTGAGTTGTGTTTTGCTGTTTATATACTTTATGTACAATAAAGGACTGCAGCTGTGTGAAATTTGTCCATGAAGAAAACAAAGGAGCCTAATGTACCATGTCAAAATTTGATCGTTGGAGCCTGCGTTTGTTGCTGTGATGGGAACTCTGATTCAACACATCACTGGACATAAATCAAGGTTTGAAGATGTTTATATGAAAAATGTCCTCCCTGTAATCAGGACATAGGTATTACTACATTAATCCTTATATGCAAATGAACAATCTTATATTATGGGGTGGCATACGTTTGAATGAGCTATATCCCAAGTTCAGTTCAATGTATTTATGTTTCAGTGGACCTGCTGTCAGATTGCACTGTGCTACTGAGGCAGTTGAATGTGTGTGTGTGTGTGTGTGTGTGTGTGTGTGTGTGCGTGCGTGCGTAACTCTGTTCTAAGCGTGTGTTGTGCTTTTCTGCATCAGTTGTGTTGCACTCTTGTGTAGGGAGTTTCCAATAAACGTGTGTATGCTTAAGACTGCCTGTTGCTTTTCATATCAGTAGGATTTAATGCTACTGTCAAAAGGCAACTCCTGAGTGCTGAGGATGTTTTCTTTTCCAATAAATTTGTTCCTACTACTTTTTAGTTGGCATGGCAGCTGCTATTGTATGCTTAAAATGTTTGAGAAGAAACTTTTTAAAGTGTTTATTTAGCCAAGATAGCAATGGTAATGCTGGTATGTCAGGTCAGTTCACCACTTTGGACTAGAGTGGAATATCTGTGACCAGACTATGGGATGGATTTTATAGACTTTCGTGGACCTCAAATGCTGATTTTAGATACTTTGGTGATTCCCTGACTTTTCATCTAGCACCAAACTTTCAAATTGCCAAAGACTTTTTGGTTCATGACCAAATGCCTGCATAACAATTGGCACTCCCTTCAGTCTCAGCTGTACTTTGAGCTGATTGGCAAATTTTAGCATGCTTTAACACAAAACTAAGATGGTTAACATAAGTATATCTGCATATTTCTCTTTTTCAAATCAGATGCACAAGGGCAACCAGTGCTTGATGCTCGCTTGATCTTTTTTTATCATTTCACTATGCCCAAGGACTGATGGGATAAAAGTATAGAATAGTAGAATAAAGAAATTATCAATACCTGCTTAACATCAGCATGTGAGCTAAAGACACAGCTGTGCCTATGTAGAGCTTCTTGTTAGCATGTTATGTGTCAAAATATTTTAAGAACTTTTGAAACTTTTTAGAGTGGGTTAACAACTTCAACAAAGAAAAGTGCATCTTTTACAAATGCGCATATATATGGATAACAGCTAACTTAATTTAGAAAATGATTGTACACCAATTACATATGAATTATATCATAAGGGAATTTAAGCAGGATCAAGAAATAATTGAGAATAAGAATAAGAAATTGTGATTTCATTTTAAATTGTCAGTTAACAGCATGTTTTCTGCCACTGAAATTCAATAATGAATTGCTAAGATATACTCGCTTCTATTAGTTATTAGTTGACACAAAATGTCTTCTCCCTATGCATCACTTTCAAAACTGCAAACAATTTAGTTTGAATAAATTCAGTAATTTAGGTATTTTGAAAGGCTTAAACCTGAATCCCAGAATGTTTTCATGCAGGCTTCTAACAATTGTGGCCTTATTACTCAGGAAAACAATTCCTGTTGAACAACAAGACAAAGGCACTACAGAACAATAAAGTTGTTGCTGCCAGACATCTGCCTGCTTCTGCTAATAGAAAACGTTTGAGTGATGTAGGATGTGTGGTAACAACCAGCTCCATCAAACCCAGGAGTGTCACTTCTGTAACAAGTGAAGAAAGTTCTGATTCCACATCACACTTGGGACTACATTTCTCCAAAAATCTGGTCCATTAGGTGGTATAATTTGAGCTGGAAGTATATGATCTTATTTATTTTTTACAATGAATGTATTTCAATTTGGTCTGTGTTTCCAAATAATTGACCCAAAGTGTTATGGTTTGCAGTCCGGAAGGGACACAAGTGCTGTCAGGACACAGGGAGTGGGGACCCAAAAGCAGACGCAGGCAGTGGTGAGATGAAAAGTATCTTTAATGGAGGCTACTTACAGAAAACACAGAGTCCAGCAATGAGCAAACGGTGACATCAACACGAGGGTATGGGTAACACGGGGAACACAGGAAGGATCACAACAAAAGCTTCGACCAACATATCACCAGAGAACGCAGAGAAAACATATGATGGACCGACGCAGAACAAAGGGATCAACCAGACTAAATAGACACAGGGCAATTGGCAGGTCCAGCATAGGAAAACAATCTGCTAACACTAACAAAAACCAACAGGATGCAACACAAAATCTTCCTGCACCTGGTAAATATCACTCATGCTTTATTTTGGGCTGACAGTGAATTGTCAAAATGCCATAATATTTCCTGAGTCTGTGTTTCTGCTAAGTATTGTAGCTATTGTAGTTTCAAGGCATTGAGCACTCACACAACAGAAAAACACCTACGTAGCAGCAATTACATAGACAGCCATTGTTGCTACTGAGCAGCTCTTACGTTGAAACTTTACAAGAAATTGCATGCTGTAAGATTATGAGTGCTACTGAGGTCAAGTATGTGCAAAATACAGTTCTTGTTTAGCATTGCAGAAGACTAACATTTGATACAGCAGCAAGGAGCTGCCTGTCAGTTACACATGTGTTTGCCTTGGGAATAGAAGAGATGGTTTTGTTTCAGTGTGTGAATGATTATAGTGCTCAGTGAAAGGCAAGTGTGTCATCTCTCAAAACATCCATATTGTTTTCTAGTGAGCAGTGCCATTATGGCAGTCAAATCAACCTGGATCTAATGCATCAAAAGTCAGCTGGCATCTAATGTCACTTAACATTGCAATACCCTTCAGGATGCTCTACATAACACTCCATCACACTCAATGTTTTCAATAGGGTATTTTAATAGAGATTGTATGAACCTGTGGTTTCACATTAGTTCTCACTGTGAAGAATCAGAAATCATTAACATGGTAATTAGATATTGTAGATGCTGACAAAATACTGAAAGGTGGTGGACATCAGATGTCATATCAGAGAAATATTTCATGACCCTCTATCTTATATACATTTTTCAAAAGGGTAAGCAGATAACACTAGCTTGACTAGCTAAAGAAATGTTATTCAATAAAATGAATTATAATTCAGATAGTGTATGTAAGAATCTTATCAACACTGATAGTGATGTTTATCAGATATCTGCTTTCACATAAAACTCCTGCTATTCAAGCATCCCATCAATCCAGAGCTAAGAGCTGGTGAGAGAACCTACTGGCCAGTTAATCATGCAAAAGTCAATACAGATTCAAGTGATAGCATGAAACAAACTTAATAATAGGACTGGAACAAACATGTGCAAGGAAGCAAACTGTCTCTCTGCAATGACTCGGAAAACCAAAAGCACAACTCAGAGATCAGAGAGGTTAAGTAAAAAGGTTCAGCTTTACTCATAGTCAGACAAAGGCAAAGATCAATACCAGGCCGACATGGAAGACAAACTTATGCAGCGAGGGAGCAGGCAAAGGAGCAGAAGTCCAAACAGGCAGGGATCAAACAGGCAGAAGAAGCAAGCACATTAGACAATCTGACAGGGAGGGAATGAGCCGGTATACAGTATATACTGCAAGGTTTGATGAGGAAGTGGGAAGAGGAGGGGAAGGACAGGTAAGGAGGAGATACACACAAGCAAATTGCATCCCACGATTAAATTGCTTCTCTGCATTTAACCCATCCAGTCGTCCAGCTGGATGCAGCGACCGGAGATCAAGTCCAAGTGCCATGTCTTGGTCAAGGACAGATCAAGCGAACAAATCTGTTCTTCTTCTTGGGTGAAGTGGACGAAACAGTGCTATGCACTGACCCACCATGCCATTTTTGGGATCAATTAGTTTGTCTCAGACTCTTAGGAGTTAGGGGTGAAAGAAATGTTTTTTCCAAAGTTCCCTACTACAGTAAGTGATGATGTAGCTGTGGTAAGGAAGCTTTAAATAATGGATTCATTTTTTTCTCCTCTACTCTTCTAATTTGGTTTTTTTTTCTGAATAATGAATGGATCCGGATTCAGAAGCAAGTGGCAAATAAAGGAGTCATCAGATTGGCTCATAATTAATGGATCAGCCAAGGAATGTGAGTCTCATCTGTTAGAAGTCTCTTCTGTGGAAAACTGAAAAAATGTTTCTGCTAAGCTTGCTAGGTCTCTCCAGAAATCAAAAGTCATAATTAAAATTTTTACTAAAGTAGATCTCTCTCTCTCTCTCTCTCTCTCTCTCTCTCTCTCTCTCTCTCTCTCTCTCTCTCTCTCTCTCTTTCTCTCTCTCTGTCTCTCTCTCTGGCTGGCTCCATGAAGTTAGTACACCACACAATGAGAGGCTAGTACACCACACACACGCCGTCAAAAGTTGTTTCTCACTGTTTGTCATCATGCCTCTTTGCCACTCGTCATTACGAGCACCATGGCATCCGACATAATGAGCCTGAGCGTCCGTGTGGAGCTGGGATGTTTTGATTTGTACTATATGCCGCTGTAGGCAAAGAAGGTTTTGGAAATTTATCACAAGTTGCAGGATTTTTGGCAGGATTTTCCACCATTGAATCAGGCTTTCACCATCTGAAGGGACATGTACGCACATCAGCCTTTTGTAGAACAGCCAATAGGAACCTGCGCTCTCTCTGAAATGATCGATGATTGACCAAAGTCTCCCGTCATTGGCTAGATTTTCTGAAGCCTGAAAACAGAGCCAAGAGGAGGGGCTGGAGTCTAGTTTTCTCTCAGACCACTTGAATCACAATATGCTGAATGGTTATTATGGAATTGTTGCCCAGTAATGCCAAACAAATACTGCCTATCCCACCTTTAATGACTCTTTCTGAATTGTGTTTTTGTGTTCATGAATCTACAACTTGGTCTGACTTCATTACAGGTCTTATTCTGCAAAAAGACATCCGATTCAGATCTTCTTCAAATGTGCTGTAGATGCAGATTTCCATTAGGAGGTTTTTATACAGGTCTGCATGTTTACTGACAGCATTAAGAAACCAGTGTTTATTGTATTAGATATTATTTGTGTTGAAAAAGCTCCTCTTGTATAATATTTTATATTATTACTTTTATAAAAATAAAAAAAACTCCAACTCAGCATGCATCACAACTGAGGTGGAAACTGACATTCATAATAGATCAATAGCAATGAGCAGACAGCTGTAGATGTACCTTTCATGCTCCTGTAAATTCCTCAGGGTACTGTGCTATATCGCAGAACTCAATGATTTCTGTCATGTTTGCCTCATTAATACACAAACCACAATTCTGTCAAAGTGCAACATTCAGTATAAACCCTCATGGAAGGGTCTGGGGAACTATTGGCAAAGTGAGTAGCGGGCTTCCTCTCCTCTTTCTTAAACACCAAGTGCTGATTGCACTCTGGTTTGGCTCACTCAGAGGGAGAAATTGATCCAGATCATTCTGACACATGGCACAGTCAAAAGTTGGCCAAGGACAAACATACTTCACTGGAAGAAGAGAGGCTTCTTCTCAAGGGAATCTTGGAGAAGGAGAGAAGGTATGGAGAAGGAAAGGAACTGCTCATGATCCAAAACATAGCACCTCATCAGTGAAGCATGGTGGTGGTGTCATGGCGTGGGCATGTATGGCTGCCAGTGGAACTGGTTCCCTTGTATTTATTGATGATGTGACTGCTGACAAAAGCAGCAGGATGAATCCTGAAGTCTTTCCAGCAATATTATCTGCTCATATTCTGTCAAACGCTTCAGAACTCATTGGACGGCGCTTCACAGTGCAGATGGACAATGACCCGAAGCATACAGCGAAAGCAACCAAAGAGTTTTTCAAGGCAAATAAGTGGAATGTTGTGTAATGGCCAAGTCAATCCCCTGACCTGAATCCGATTGAGCATGCATTTCACTTGATGAAGTCAAATCTGAAGGGAAAATGCCCCAAGAACAAGCAGGAAGTGAAGACAGCTGCAGTAGAGGCCTGGCAGAGCATCACCAGGGATGAAACCCAGCATGTGGTGATGTCTATGTTCCAGACTTCAGGCTGTAATTTACTGCAAAGGATTTGCAACCAAGTATTAAAAAGTGAAAGTTTGATTTATGATTGTTTAGTTTGTCCCATTACTTTTGGTCCCTTAAAAAGTGGGA
>JAVQJD010101126.1:0-12751 GCA_036023655.1 Nannoperca australis
GTGTGTGTGTGTGTGTGTGTGTGTGTGTGTGTGTGTGTGTGTGTGTGTGTGTGTGTGTGTGTGTGTGTGTGTGTGTGTGTGTGTGTGTGTGTGTGTGTGTGTGTGTGTGTGTGTGTAAGGAAGTTTGTCCCTGGGAGCCCCTTTAACTCAGTCAGCATCAGCTCTTATACCTTAGGGAGCTGATGGCGGAGCGGCACGCGTGCTACCCTGCCCACCCAACACCAGAAGCTGCTAATGAGCTACTGTTGTACACTCTTATGAAATATAATTGCATTATGGTGTGTAAATAAAGCCGGGGCGTGTTGTCACAGCATATGCTCCCCGGCTGGCCAAACAGGAACAACAAGCTGGGGGAGGAGGAGGTGAGGGGCAGAAGCAGAAAGAAGAGGAAGGCTCGAGGGAGCGGCTGAAGCATGTTTTCTTTTTTTCTTTTTTTTGGAGCACATGAGAGCTGATTAGCTTTGCTGTGGAAGATGACTGTCATCAGTCGTTGTCTTTTGTGCTAGATAAGCCACTCTCGCTCTCTAGTGTAGACAGTATTACCAAATGTATGGTCTGTAAATATGGTATCAGCTCTTATGAAACAAGAATTCAAAGTGTGGTAAGCACTTGAGATATTCAACAGGCACAATCTCAGAGTTCCCTAACAGTGATCAACACCAAGAAAGCATGAAGCACCAAGAATAACCTTGGCTTTTTTTACATACTGATATGCTACTTGGCAACCTTCTGAGCTTCACCAGGCTTTAGGGAACAGGGTGAGACACAGGGCAACTAATTTAATAACATTCTCAGGAAAAGATGATCCTTTAATTAATGTGAAGCAACAGTGCTGCAATCAACTTCTTGGCTTGTCTTTCATACTTGTTTGGATAGTGTATCGTCATCTTTATAGCTGCCAGTGTTACTGTTAAATCTATGCTTTAAATTTACCATGAACAGACCGGACTAATATTTTATAGCTACACTGTATTGAATCTCTGATTTTTTTTTCTTGTATTCCAGGAGGACTTTGTATAATCTTCCTGGCTTCCTTCCTCTCCTGCACTTATTCAATTAGTTTTATGATTGTGTGCCTTTAACCACGGTGCTTTAAATGTTCAAACAAATAAACAAGCTAAATTAGAAGATGTTTTAATCAGGAAGGTATTTGTCCTCTTTTTAATAAATTCCCCACAAATGTTGTAACTTTTAATTTGTAATGCAAATAGGTCTGAAAAATAAAAGCATTGCAGCCCCAGTAATGACAGCTGCGTACCACCAGCACCTGTATGTCAACCTCTCTGCCTGTATTTCCAACTTCTTCATCTACACTTGTCCAGTGTGATCACAAAATAATTCATGATTCCTTTGTTAGCTCTGTCCATTACAAGCAAGGAAATCCACCTTTAAACAGTTGGGCTATTTGCATAATAGAAATCCAGACACGTTTTTAGTGATTATGAGGCGTCTCCACATTTATTGTGCCGTACTAACCAAAATACTGGATTTTCTCCACCCCTTCTTGCAGGCAATCCGCTTGTCATTGGAGCAGGCCCTACCGCTAGAGCCTGACGAGGATTCAGGAGAGCAAGTCAGCAAATTGCGAATCCGCACACCAAGTGGCGAGTTTCTGGAAAGGCGTTTCCTGGGCAGCTGTAAGCTTCAGGTCCTCTTTGACTTTGTGGCCTCCAAGGGATACCCCTTTGAAGAGTTCAAGCTCCTCACCACCTTCCCTCGTAGAAATGTGAGTTGTATATCTTACTCTGTAGTGGAGAAAGAAAGCACATGTTCACAAAATAATGAACCCCTTTTGCATATATGTGTCCAGTCAAAGGGTTTTAGAAGACCAACACGTCTAGGCGGGTACATTCACAAGTGTGAAGGAAAAGACTTTTCAGGAGTTGAATCATCCTGTTGTCCAATCTCATTTTGTGCTGTCTTTCATAACAGTTTTCTGCCCACACAAACAAGAGCTAAATTCGTCCTTACTGCAGAAGAGTAGCCGCAGGTTATGAAGGGCTCTCGGCCGAAGCTAACATCTCTGCTGGAGAGATCCACAGCTGTAATTGGCTTTTCCGTTCGGGCCTTGGCTGAACCGCAGGCGACGGCTGTGAGTGGAGAGCAGCAGGGACAACAGTTAATGGCAATTTGTTGTGGCTGATAGATGATTTAGTTTAGTTTTTTTTCTTGCTTTCTGTCATTATTGTTTTCATTGTTTGTCATGCAGCAGCATTGCCTTTGTTTACTCGTACCTGTTGACAAGTTAAGCCAACTGTTTATCCATCCACCTGCGCACTCGTATTCAGTGAATATTAATTAGTATCAGTCCATTGTGAATACAGTATACTAGGATACAGTTGTCAGCACTAACAGTAGTATTCTCTGTGGCTCTTCTGCTGACGCCCAGCAGCATTCAGCCAGCTACAACCAGTCATTAGAGGGCTTGGTTGCCGCGCTCTCTGCTAGTGAGCTAATGAGCACTCTTTTAACTACCAGTTTAATTAGCCATGCTGCTGGAAATAGAAAATGGGATTTCCATTAATCAAGAAATCAGTGCATGTGGAGGGGTGGTTGTGTTTGTGTGTTTGTGTGTGTGTGTGTGTGTGTGTGTGTGTGTGTGTGTGTGTGTGTGTGTGTGTGTGTGTGTAGGCTTGCCCAGGCAGTGTGCCATCAAAGTCTGTAGAGACCGCTGGGGCACAAACACCTCAAACTAACACACACATTAACGCGCAGCTCACACTCTTCATTTCGTCACAATCACACACTTCAACACATGCACAAATATTTTCAAGCAAACACATGCCCCGCTCACAACTTTGTCACTTAAAGGATTCACAGTTGTCTCTTTTATAATCAAGAGTAAACATGTGTTTGAGACAGAGATAAAGATGTGTCTGCATCGCAGATGAAATTCCGGCAAAAACAGGATGGGAGGATTAGAGGGGTAGAGAAGCGAGAAGAGGATGGTGACTGCAGAAATAGTCGAAAAAGAGAACAGGGAAGACAAAAGCTTAAACAAAGAAAAATGTAATCAGAGAAACAGTCTGAAAGAGAAAAGGATAAAGAAGACAAGTGGAGAAGATATTAAAAAGAAGAGGATGGAGATAATTCCAGAAAACAAAAAGGCGAGAGATTTGGGGAAAGAAAGGAGGGAAGCAGCTCAGTGGTAGTGCCAGTATGAGGCTGTGAACACAGGCCCCTGTCTAATCCTGCAGCTCTGTGTTGTAATTAAATGAGAGGGAGCATAGAAAGCCTCCATCCCGTCCAGACGCTCTCACTGTTGCTCTGCCAGGATCAGAGGATGGAGGATAGACCACTATTGCATTTGTAATACTGCACAACTGTTGAAACCTTCTTTCCCTTTTCTAGTTTTCATCAGCTTTGTGCAGTGCCACTCTTTCATTTGCTATTTCCCTCCTCGTCAGCTTGCTTTGTTTCATTTCCATTCATTCAGCTGTAACACGAATCAGCGGATCTCCTCAATCCAACCTGAGAAAATGAAGTGGAGTTGTGTCGTGTATTTTTGGCTCAAACTACCAGCGTTATTGACCAGGAGACCTGGCTGTATTGTGAGTCAGTGAGTCTGGTAACCCAGGTTTATTCCCATTTGTAAATCAACGTTTCACAATAAGAGGATAAATCATCAGAGCCAGATCAGATGTCTTTGATTCAGGATTGTTCAAATTTCCTGTAGCTTTGCAGAGTGTCTATTAGTCTCCAATTTTTGGACTCAGTCTCTTCCTCAGCATTTGGTATCAGTGGCTTATCTCTTCAGCACTACAGCAGGCCTTACACTGGCATCATTTGTACTAGGCTTAGCCGTGCTCAGGGAACTAACCCTTTCTCCATTTCTATGACTGTCAGCGAGTTTGAGGATGGAAGCGGGGGGTGGGGGACTTTTAGTGTTTCAGTTTTCAGCTTTTCATTCAAGAATTTCCTCCTTTTCCTTTGATACTTGTTGAGCGCAAACCTCTGTTGAAAGGCCTGGGGTCTTCTTCATTCAGCGGTGAACATGTTTAGACTATCGGTATATTAATCGTCAGTCGGCTCTTCCTGCCTGGCTGCTCACAGACACCCAAACACTGGTCAAACTGACGTATTCATTTTCTCACTGTGATACTGTACTTTATTTCACCTCATCTCAATCCTTCTTCCAGCTCTGTCAGTGAATTCGCCCCAATAATTCTTAGACAAAACCTGAGATGCAGTAAAAATAAACAGGCACATAAGAAGCCGAGCGTTGTACTGAAATATATTTTACATCTGTTACACCGCTGTGCTTTATTTTTTTTTATTTTTTTTGTCCTGCAATCTGAAAGAATCGTATTGACAGTAAGAACTGCAGCGGGTTTATTTTAAAAGTAGTTTCACTCAGAGCTGCTTCCTCAGGACTGTTCTTATAGTGTTTCCTCCACGTAACACAAACCCACAGCTAGAGCTGCATGGCTTCATCTCCATAGGCCAAGTAGACAGGCCAGTATCTCCCTGATCTCTTAAAGCCCCCCCTCCCCCTTCCTAAAAATGTGTTTTGCTTATCCTTGACTTCAGCTTCACTTTGCAGAATGATGTATGTGCAGAGTTTGTAACGGACTCATCTTGTGTCCTGCAGTTCAACTTCTGGAGTACATTTTAAGAATTTGTAATGAAGCAATTGAACTTTTTTTGTGGAAAAACAATATCCAACACAAATTATTATTCCTAGCTGAGCATTTTTACATGTCTTGAGTTTTTACTCTAAGGGATCTGAGTCCCCCTCCTCACCTTCAGCCCTCTCCTTCTTCTCTTCCTTCCAGCTTTCCCTCCTTCTGTCTCCTGTTTCCCTCCTTTCCTTCTCTTCCTGCCTCTCTACCTCCCTGCTCGCACAGTCCTCGTCTTGTGCAATTACACTTATGTTTTGCTCTCCATCCTTTGTCTCCTCCCATATCTTTCTTTTTTTTTTACCCTATAACCAGCTTTAAAATATTTTGAAACACCATTTCAATATATTTTTAAGCATAAACTGGTCTTTATTTTCCTTCACTTTGCTTGCTCTCTGCTTTTCTTTTCATCCCCATTCCCCGTCTCTCCCCTCAGTCCTACCCCCCGTCCAGTCTGTGCTGTGCATTTCTCCCTTTGATGTACCGTATTCTGCTCTGTTCTTTTCTGTTCACGCCCCGGCGCAACGTGTTGTCAACGCTCCTGGCAGCAGATAATGATCTCCCACTGCTTTTGTAATTGGTCAAATAAACACTTGACAACACTAGTTTAAAACAGACAAGTTATTTGGTTTTAATTAACATAGTAGGGCCTGTAATGGCTTCATTAAAAATGCGTTATTTCAGCTGCACGTTTGATTATGTTGGAAGCGGACATCTTGAGGGCCTGTGTTTATTTTCCCTTTCTTTTCTTTCAAGGCTGAGCGTTGCTTAGTGTCGCCTCCTCTGTTATCAGTGTGTTTTATTCATTTGAATCAAGTGACTTACAATTGTGGTATTTATTTTAAACTTCACATTAAGTGCTAATTATGTGGTTTTAACCGTTAAAATCTGCTGTTTGATAATGCCAAATACACAGGGTTGATATTAGATGATTATTATATGTCATACAATATTTCAGGGAAATACAGACAAAATATCAAAGATTGCCGAGAAGCACCATCTGTCTTTTTTATTTGGTTCCAGTTTTAAAATTAGGCTTTTTAATGTTGAGCTTGCCGATATTGTCTTACCTCTTAAGATTGCAGAGTTCAATTCAGTTTTTATTCTGTTGATTTGTGTATTTTTAATTAACAACTGGGAAACTTTTTTTTTCTTTTCCACAAATGCTATTTAGCCAGATGAAAGCCTTTTAAAATTAATTTCATCTTTTTAAAATAGTCAAGACGGTTCCCTAATTCAGTTGATTGATTTGATCTAAATTGGTTGATGAAAATTATATTGACTCAAGGTTAAAAACAAACTGCAAAGCAGAGAGCTAGATTGTGTCTGTCTTATGAATGTATGTATGTATGTATGCATGGCTGTGTAGGCACAGGAGGAGAGAATATGGCTTAGGCAGAGCAGAGGAAAAACAACAGATTTGTTTGTTGACAGATGCCTCCATGCTTATGGTCTGTTAATTGGATAACAATGTAAACAATCACCGATGGCGCCCGTCTCCTGTGTCAGTGTGGCATCTTGTTTCCCTACTTTCTTTTTCAGAGTCAGATGCTGCTCTCCCCCCGTCGTCTCTCCCTGGTGCACTACGAGCACAAACTCTCATCCTGAATTCACAAAGAGCGCGCGCACACACACACACACACACCTGCTCCACCCCAAAGCCTCATTTACTCCTACCTGATGCTGTGGTGTCATAACAGCTTTTCAGGTACATTAGCATGGCAGCCATTTGCGATGCGCTGCTCCTGAGGTGGTAAAAAGAACATAGCAGCCCTGTTGGTTGTTTTCCTCCACCGTTGGGATGGAATATGTTTGCAGCAAACACACACTCATAAAGACACACACACACACACACACACACACACACACACACACACACACACACACACACCCACACCATTTTACCCCTCTTCATGGCATCTTGCACCCCGTTGTGCTATGAGGCAGCTGACTAGGTGAGGTGCATAAGGTTGATGTGGCAGCCCCTCCCTGCCCACACCGTGCTCCCCGGGACCCTGCTGAAAAGTCAAGAGTCTAAATGACACGTTGAAATGAGGACAAGGAGATGAAAGACATGGAGTCAAAGACCGCCGACATGCACGTGGTGTGACATTTCCAAACACCCATGGGAGATGGATAGGTTGTCTGATGCTGATATGTCCTCCTCACCTTCCCCTAATTTACTTGCCTTCTGTTTTTTTTCCCTTTCTCACCCTTGAACACCCTGTAGTTTTACAAATTTTGCAGTTAACACAAGTTGAAATGTGTAGATTGTTTTAACTATTTTGAGTGTTTACTCGTATCAATGCGTTCAGTCTCAAATAGCAGTTTTTCATGAGCTAACATAGACTCTGTGTTTATTACAATGCAGATTTGAGTTTGTTAAAAGTGCAGATGAGGGTAAGATTTCTTTAATTCTTTTTTAGGTTAGAGGTCCTTTTTTTTGAACATTCTTTAAATATGTCATGACACTAATAAGACTGATAGGACACTTGTCGTATATTCTCATAAAGTGAGTGCAGGTGAAGTTGCGGTTCATGTTCAGAGTTCACATTTCACACATTTACCAGAGTCTGCCTCAGACCTATCACTCCGCTTGTTGTGAGGTCGACCTTTACCGCGCCAGCTTGCCCTCTGACCTTCTACAGCAGGTACAGGGAGCTGGTTAATTATCCCACTGTAAGGTTAGAATAGGAGCCCTAATCAGAGGGGCTGACGCAGCAGTCATCAGATAAGCCCTGGACACATCTCGGTGTCACACCACCTCGCCCATTCAGCCCAGGTGTTAGATTGGCCTGATGTAACACAACCCCTCCAGTGATTAGCTCACATAAGCTAAGAGGCTCACGGTTGTGGTGGGTGTCGCAGAGAGTCAGATTGTCCTGTTTTAAACAACATAGGTCAGACCCCCTTCATGTCAGCTAACTCGATCAGCTCCGTTGTGGGTGGTACTGCATTACTGCTCTGCTTAGCTGTTGTGCAGAGTATTGAACACAGATGCACCATTCGCTACGTTCCTGTTTGACCTTTGACACAGCTGAAATTAGTCATTATTAGCCATCAAAAACACACTAAATTCTTCTCTCAATCCCCGCTACTCTCTCTCTCTTTCACACACACACACACACACACACACACACTCTCTCTCTCTCTCCTGTCCTGTAACCTTGATCAGTTTGTTCTGGCTTGGAGCCTTTTTAAGAAAACAAACCTGATGGTCCTCTTAGGGAAACAAAGCTCTAGCTGCTCAGATTACTGCCTAGATTTTTTTTAACATGTTGGAATAATACACACTCCCTTACAAACACACACACACACACACACACACACATTCAATGAACTCGTCAGTGAAGTCTGTTCTCCACTCTGGATCGCCGGGCATATATGGTGAGACCGTCACCAAAGGATTTCAGTAGCGTACAATGACGGAGGTTTACATATTGTAGATAAATGTGTCTAGCATTGTCCTTTGTAGTAGGCTGTCATAAAGTTTTGTCTAACATTGTTGCTAAGACTGGTGTTTCTTTCTACTTTGCTGAGCACTTTGGTTAAGATCTCTTACGGTTTTGGAAAATGGCAGATTAGTGTGGATGGAAGGCCAAAACAGTACAAAAATGTAAGACATTAAGTAGCGCTGAAACAGTTCGTCAATTGATGGATTAGTCCATTGGCAGAAAACGGTATGCCAACAAATTTGATGATTTATTTATTTATTTATTTATTTTTAATACTGAACATTTGCTGGTTCCAGATTTACTGGTTTCATCTCCTCAAATGTGAGGAAATGCCGTTTTTCTCTGTTTCATATCGTTGTAAATTGAATATCTTTGAGCTACGGGCAGTTGGTTGAACTAAACAATCAA
Source organism: Nannoperca australis (assembly GCA_036023655.1). NCBI lineage: Eukaryota > Metazoa > Chordata > Actinopteri > Centrarchiformes > Percichthyidae > Nannoperca > Nannoperca australis. Next base: position 8,483 of record JAVQJD010101126.1, read on the forward strand.
TTTGAAGATGAAAGTGTGGGATCTGGGAAGTTGAGTTTGGCATTTTTCTCTATTTTCTGTCATGAACTAAATGATTAATTGTTTAATAAAAAAAAAAAAAAAAAGAATTGTTAGTTGCAGCCCCAACATTAAACCATATGATTGGCGGTAGTCTGATGTGTTCCCTCTTTTTCCCTCCGCATTGTCTCTTCTCAGATCACGCAGTTGGAACCGGGGTCAACTCTGCTGGAGGCCAAGTTGTTTCCACAGGAGACGCTCTTCCTGGAGGCTAAAGAATAGGAACAGTCCCTCTTATAGCTGAGAGGGCCGACTGACTGACTGATGAACTGGCTGGACACACACTAGTCACCGTGCATGGGCCCTACCAGTCGGGGCCTACAGTACACACACACACACACACACACACACACACACACACACACCCACCCATCCTTTCAGACATACACAGACACACTGGCATGCACATCCAGTGACACACAAGTGCAAGTAAGCTTCTCTGCCCTCGGCCTGGTCGTGGCACCTGAATGCCTAGTGTACACGTGTTGCACAGAGGAGCAAAGGCAGTATCACAAGCACACAGCCAAACACTCACCTCCCCCCAAACCTCCTCTCTCTCTCTCTATCTCTCTATCTCTGTCTCTCTATCTCAACTTCTCTCACACACTTGACAAATTCACGTTCCCAGCTGCTGTGTCATGGTTTTCTGTCACAACACAAACACAACACAGTATGGTAACAGCATTGAAAGACTCGAGTAGACAAATCTTTGTCACAGGAAAAAATAAATAAACATGGACTTGTTCCCCTTGTTTCCACATTCAACACACCAAGGCTGCTTTTTTAAAACATGGTTTTTGTGTTTGAAATCAGAAAAATGCTATTAAAAAAATTGAATAAAAATAAACCGCAAGAAGAGATGTTGCCCGGCAGAAGTCTCGACTGTCTCCTCCACTTGTATTGACCCCCTTAACCTTCCCAAATTCCACTTTCCGCCCCCTCCCTGCCCCATCTCCCACCCCTGCACCCCTCTGTCCGCTGTCTGCTGCGGGGATGAGACGTGATGGGACACTTGCAGCATCTGCAGTGCCCCCTCAGTCTCCGCTCCCCCTGGTTTTAACATCCACTGCTCCACAAGCCAACGGATTGATCAGTTTTCAGTTCTTTTTTTTTTTCTTTTTTTTTTTTTTCTTGATCCTTTTTAAGTTTGATGCTGTATTAGTTTTAGTTTGATATACATTATATAAAATATATGAATATGAACATCAATTTGTCTCGGCCATAAATCTGTTGAATCACATCATGACGTACACAGTTTGTTTTTCTTCATAATTGAAGTTACGCAAAGATTTGTTATAAAGGGCATATACATCTTATTTTAGGGGCAATGGAAGATCATCATTTCTCTGGACGATATTAGGGGATAAATCTAGCAAAGCGTTTGACAATTTTGGTTTATGTTAAGGGTTTTTTCTTTAAACAAATGTGAGTTACAGATTTCAGCATCATCAAATCTTTCAAAGGTTTCTTGATTAGCTACGAAATCACAGCTCCAAAGTAAATCACAAAGGCAGTTCTGCGACACTGGCTGCTGTGAGTGAAGAAACGAGAGGTTCACACATCATAGAACTTGCAGTTTCATTACAACCTGAACACTATCTTGTCCAGTTTGTCCAGTTTCAGTTTTTACAGATAGTAAAGTTTCGATATGCATCCTTACATCTTTTATACCGCTGGCAGACCTTTTGCATACTTCTCTTAACAAATGTTTTAATATTCTCACTCACATGCCACCTGGTAATATCAGCCACATCGCAGCTAATTTCCTGCCTTCAGCGAGGAGAGATCACGCAGGCTTAGCCCTCCATCTGTAGCAGGGCTCCTCTGTCAACTAAAGGCAAAGTTTGAGAACCCCAGCAGAGAGAGCGTCACAAACCGCTTCGGGGGGGGAAATAACACTACTGAGGCTGGACAGGAATAGATTTGTTTCAGTGAGATGCACCAGATTGCCTTTAGTAGATTATATTTATGAATGTCTTTGTCTTTATAGTTGACAGTGGACACTGACACTAAACATGGGGAGAGGGAGTGATAGCATGCAGTGTGAGGGGTTCCGGCTAAACGCAGACTTGTGATGTTGCGACAGGGACAGAGTCTGCATAGCAAACCCCGTCTACCCTCGTGCACTTTTTACACAGCAATAGTCTGACATTGTTGGAAAGTAGGTAGCAAAGGTGCTTTTAGTTGCTAATGTGTAAGATTGTGTGTTTGGGTGCTCTTTTAATCTTAGGCAATGCAAAAATAAAAATAGACATTTTTTAACTTAAATGATTCCCTAAATATAATGAAATATTGTTGCTGTGAATCATTTTAGTTACCTTAAGGAAGCCTCTGGATAGGAATTATTGATTGGTGCTGTGATGCTGGAATGATTGATCAAAAAAAACACATTGCAGAAAGTTAATGTCAGACAAGTCTTTAAAAAGAGATATTAAAATGTTCCACAAACAGCAGGTTTTAACAGTGAAATCAATGTTCCTTTCCTAAATCATTGTACAATTAGAATCTGTTACTCAGGCCGAAGTTCACTGGTCTATAGACTTCTTTTAGTCCAGAGAACACTTTACATGACTGAACTCTGTCTCTTTAGGGGAACAATGTAAAACCCGTTTTAGTCCCAGAATAGCTTAAATCTTTTTTTGAACTGTTTTAGATTTATTTAGATTAAACAAGTGGAAGTCTGTTTAAGCTGTTTTGAGTTAGTCTAGTTTCAAATGGGAGTTCTGCGAGCTTAAGCTTAATCCTTGTGGGTGAAATAGACAATTATCTCCTGAATCTCTCTGTGAGTACTGCCATCAAATCCTGTGGTGTTTATTTTTGGGGAAAATAGGAGTCTCAAAATGTTTTAAAAGGCCATTCTCTACCATGTGGTTGCCTCTGCTAATGCAAGTTATACTGAGACTACTTGTGTAATACACTCAATGAGTATATCACACAAGCACCCTCGAGCGTGAGTGTGTGTTTGTCAGTTTCTCTGTGGCCGTCTGGGTTTCTCACGCAAGGAATGAGTTGAGCTAATGTGCTCAGCCAGCCAAACTTCCCCAGGTCTGACCAGACAAGCGGTGTTGCTGAAGGCACTGACAGAGAGACAGAGAGAGAGAGAGAGAGAGAGAGAGAGAGGGAAACACTGCAGGACCAATTCTCTTGACTTTCAGTTTTTTTTCTCTCTGTTTATTAATAAAGATTTAGCATCTAATGGTTGAGCATTATTGTGAAACAAGGTTTGAAAAATATTCGTATTCTATTGATATAGAGTCAATTTAAATTTAAACAAATTGGGCTATATAAACTTAAAACATTATTTATTGGTCATATTTAGGTTTCCAATGAGCCTTCAAAAGATGTTAAAAGTTGAATTCAGGGCCTTGAATTTTTTGAAAATACTTCAATCAAGGATCCCAACAAAAAAAAATCAGATTTATTTTTTAAAATGTAAATGTTTTTTTTTTTTGCATTGTCTGAGTCCATGAAATCCATGTATTGTGGCAAAGTTGCAGCATTTATAGAGATCTACCTGAAGAGCCAGAGGTGTTGCCTTGACTCTGGCTGACTGTAGGAATGATGGAGGAGATTAAGCAGCGTTCACTGCAATGGCATCAAGAAGACAGAACAGGTAACAGTTCAAATATCTCTTGGTGATCTTTCAGCTACGACGAGCACTGGCTGACAGAAAGCTCTGCAAACAGTCTGCAACCCTGATTTCATGAGGACTTTTCCTGCCTGAACTTATACTCAAATCCTTATATGCTTCGTCAAGAAAGCAATGTTTAAATCTGAATGAATGTTTATCTCGACTTGACTACTTCCATCATGAGGAAAAACCCTGTGATGGAAATGTCAAAAGGTCAAGCTGAGCTGTTTCACTTTAAAATGATTTGGCCATGATGTCGTGACTTGACAAATGTGAGTTATCAGTCACTTGTCTGTCCCCCAAAACGTGGCAAAATAGAGAGATAAAAAAAAAGACCTTGAAAGTCAGTGGGGTGTTCCTTGAATTGGTCCAATGAGAATCAGAGCCCAGTTTAGTTCAAGGGAAACGCTGAACTTTGTTGAAGCTCTAAGGGCAAATGTTAAACGTCTGGATAACATTTTTATTACTTACACTACCGTTCAAAAGTTTGGGGTCACATTGAAATGTCCTTATTTTTGAAGGAAAAGCACTGTACTTTTCAATGAAGATGACTTTAAACTAGTCTTAACTTTAAAGAAATA